>JAIKVB010001713.1:0-11255 GCA_024679045.1 Phytophthora brassicae
CTACCAGTGATTTGACGCCCTGAAATATGACGTTAAATGCACGGGGCCGGTATTACATGTGAAATTGGATACCCGACATAGAACTTCTAACGTCGTATCATGCATAGATAGACGGGCGTCGAGGATAGGACATGCGGATTCCGGAGTGTACACATCTAACATTGTATACAGACAGCTTTTCGACGGCATGTAGAAGAGAACGTGAAGGCTTACATACACATACCACTTCAACATACAAACTGCATATGACGTAAATGTTAAACTTTCAGCCGAGCGTAGCGAGGCATACCCTTTAGTCCAACTAACCACATGTACTTAGGCCCAAATTAGCCCGCCAAGCGAAGCGCAGGCGGGCATGCCCCCAGCTGGGACCAAAACCTGACCCACCGCCGCGTAGCGGCGGCGAAAGCTAGTCTTAACCCCTCTAAAGGAGGAAGACATCGACTGTCTCCTCCCGTCTGTCCGCAGCCCAGCGCGCCAGCTTCACAGCGCAGTGGATTCTGCTAGCCAAGAAGCGGATTGGGACATGGACAACATCGAGAAAGTGTACCATAGACTCCTTCTTCCGCTCCCCTACGACCCCGATCTCCGCCGAGTGCAACTCGGTAACTTGTTTTGCCTAGCCAATTACCGTGTACGCATTACCGGGATCAGTCAAATTCGTACGACAGTTACGAGAGCTCACTTGAGCAAGTAGTGATATCAGTGTAAGTTTTCTAGTCCTGCTTGCTCATTATTAACTAACTCAAGATACATTTATTCTATTTTGTTATATCCATCGTCTACTGAAATGTTACGTTACGACGCAAAGGAAATCGAAGCACAGACCTAGGATGGGTGTATGTGCGTCTTGGAAGATGATTGTGTCCAACTGCGTCGTGGCGGTAGTCGTGGTTTACAACGCCGGGGTTGGCATCTTGCCGTTTTGGATAGCGGTCAGCATCATGATCATCTCGCGCATGTGTGCCCGAGACTCTTGACGTTTCTCACGACGCCTTTCCACAGCAGCCGAACCGACGCTCCTCCCGGCGACTCTCTTCATGGAAATCTTCTCTTCCTCCCGCTTCAAATCTGACGCTTCCTGGTGTTCCCAATCATCGTCGGGCGCAGATGCATGACGGTCTTCACGAGGTCGGCGGAGCCGTCTATACTGTTCTGAGTTGCTTCAGCAAGCTTTCGCTTCAACCCCCCTTGCATTGATTATTTTCTGCTTCGTAAAGATCGCCTCCTCAAACTCGTCGTAGGTCGGTTTCTTCTGCGCGTCGCGTCACAGCGAGGTTAATAAAGCCGTAGCGATCCGAGCTGTCGACCAATTTGAAGCCTTTCACACCCGTTAGCCGTACAGTTTTGCGTTTTGGTTGACTACTTCGTCGGCGTCCCTTTGGAGCGTTTTTGTCTTCGGTTTGGTCCTAAGTGCTACAACACTTTCCGTTTAAACTATCTGCGAGTTTCTTGGGAGTATGAGTACTGGTGTAGACATCCTTGTCCGACTCCATAAACTCAACTTCTAGAGCAGAGGAAGCCAGTGTCAGTTGTAGGAAGGTCATCCCCGGACATACTGAATGGTTACAACGTTTCAGTCTCGAACTGATCTAGATCATTACTCCGTTTTCGCTACTCGGCCTGTTGATGCTCGACCCCAACATAGTGATTGAAGCAAGACTCGTGACGGATGAATCCGTGGCTGCAGATTGCAGATCTTCAGTCGCTTCTTCGTCTCTTCCTTCGATTTCGTCGTTACAATCACTGGCGAGGAAGACGGAACTCGCCTCGTCAAAGGATTTCTTGATGTCCTAGCGAGAAGAACGTGGGCGGGATGTTTGGAATACCGGTAGGTTTACGCAAACCGTACACGGTTTTAAACTTGAGCTGCAAGCTGTCAAGATCACGCTGAGACCAGTGCTGGTTCCTTTGACGAATTGTAGCTGGCGGTAACCGATCCCACATATCCTTGCCCTGAGGAAATACGCGTTTAGCTACACCCAACATTTGCATTATCTCGGACAGTGGATAGGTACTTGATCCAGTTGGTTTCCCTATGAGCACAAAACAAACAAACACCAACAACGTTAGCGTGGATCGTGTTTGTGATGAGTATATCTGGGTATGTTACCGAGTGCTGTCGGTGTAAGTTTGTTGTGGCTCTCGTGTGATATCGACAAAAGAGCTCCTTTTACCGACAACGTTAGCGTGGATCGTGTTTGTGATGGGTATATCTGGGTATGTTACGGAGTGCTGTCGGTGTAAGTTTGTTGTGGCTCTCGTGTGATATCGACAAAAGAGCTCCTTTTACCGCTACAGAATCCACTTCGATAATACGATGAAGCACGGGGTCTCTCTTTCCCTTCGAAAAGGGGCAAGAACAAGCATCGCGTCTGGTTCGTGTCGATTCCCTTCACGAGGATCTCAAAATCAGTATTGTCTCGAAGGGAAATCGATGAAATTCGCTTATCAAATCTTGTGATGTGCTGGTGGTTGTGATAAAGCAACTTTCCGAATGTGATGGGAAACCAGAGTGATGGATAAGATGTGCTTGGCAGTGACGTCAATAATCTGGAAAGGTCACTTTGGACCCAAATCCAGTCCTATATCAAGTAAGAAGACGAGGCACGAAGACAAATAAGAAGACAAGATGGAAGAAAGGCCACGACCCATGGAGATGGACTTGACCAAGATGGACTGGATCTAGGATCCAAATACGTTATGGATCTGGGATCCGCAATCTATCACGGTAGATCCTGCGTGGGTCGCAAGATTCAAGATGCATACACGTTGAAGATCCAAGGTGTACCAGCATAAGGAATCTGGGATCCACAGTGTACCCTGATGACTATGGACCTCGGATTCGTTAATGCATAGGGAGGTCCGGATCCGTGAGGTACTACGGGATCCGGGTCCACCAAGTACCAAGTGAGGATCCAGATCCAGCAATGCGTTATGGGATCCTAATCCGCAAGGTGTTGTTGGATCCAAATCCGCAAAGTACCAGGCGGGGATCCAGACCCAGTGATGCATTACGGGATGCGGGATTCATGAGCTCTATGCGAGGATCGCGATCCACCGGTATATGACACAGTCAAGATCCAGGCCGTGGATTCGGATCCGGAACAGATCTCAAGATACAATGGGGATGGTTAAGATTCACTATCAGATAATTACGCCAGGCGACGACTAGTGGACGACTGCCCGACTAAAGTGGGACTTATCGATATGTGGAAAAGACAGATATAGTCGGTGTGGCCACCTGTATCAGCAGACAAGAGGATAGGATGTAGGATGGTAAAAGACTTAACAATAAATCAGAACTGAGTTTGCCCCTTAGACCACAAGTGTCTTTCAAGCGCCTGGAAGAGGAACACTCTACATTGACCGCGTGCGTATTACAAGATCCGAGTATTTGAACTAGTGGTTTGGCGTAAGTCTGGATAATATATTGGCCAGATTTGCCTTACCGTAATGATCTACCCTCAAGTGCAGATCCCGGATCCGACGGTAATACTACTTAGCCCGAAGATCCTTCAGTCTCCCAGCCACCCAAGATCCCGCTATAGGATGCGGTAAGTAAACGAAAGGAAGGGTAAACGTACCCCAAAGTCACCCCCCGGTCTCGGGTCAAGTCCGACTGCCAGATCAGATTTCGAATATTCACTCGGGATCTGGATTCCTAACCGGCAGTAGAGCGAAGAGTTCCGTACTACTCTACCCCATCCCCGCGTCCTGCCATGATGTTCAAGAACATATCCCTGCACCTCTTCGGGTTCCCGAGAGAGCAGATCCAGCCCATCGACGGGTACACAAGGTGAGAATTTTCAGCTGATCACGGATCAATCGGAGTCCCCCCTCAGTTAGTCGGTGTCTGGGCGCAGTTGGGAAGCCGGATCCGGTCTAAATCACATTTTGACGGATCCCGCTACACCACATGGCTAATGCAGAACTATCTCAGATGAAGGTTGGGCCCCACGTACGTCAGACATGGTAGCAGTCACCGATCGTCCTGGTCTTGAATGTTGTTGTGGACGCAGCTAGAGTTTCCACCTCTACACACGAATAAGAGGTCTGGTCCATAATTGACGGTAACTTTTTCGTTCGGTTTGATCTGTTTGTGGACACCACAACCACGGTGTGTCGACGACCATACGCTACCTCAAAGAAGCGGGCATTGGCAATACAAATCGCATCCTTTCGCCCATGTGTAGTGTGTGGGAGGTACCGGTATCTACCTCCGAAAACTTTGACAGTGGGTTTGGTGAGTTCATCGCTTTGGCGTCCGGCGTGACCAACGTAACTCTGTGATCAATCTTCGTCGACGCGGACGAACGAGAAAGTTGCACCTTGTGATTGACGTAGTTTGTTCGAGTAGGTGGCGGCGGGTGTGTGGCAGGTTTGCATGGGCTCACAACACATTGTACGGTAGATACTTCTACCATAATAGCTGCAAGCACAAACGAGGGTTACAGGATGCGCTTCGTACTTGACAAAGAATGACCAGATGCTGCAGTGACGCTCGATGCACGGGGGGTACAGCTACCTCCTCGTTTAGAATACCCAATTCAAGCTTCCGTGTGCACTGTCTTTACTAGAATGGGGGCCTGGTTTTGGACTCGCCAACATCATCATCACTGCTGGTGTCGATGATGATAATCTCAGGTTCGGAGTGCTCTTCATCTAAGCCAAGCTCGATTCGACTAGATTATTTAATAGGCACAAGCTTTATTAGTATATACATATGTCCAATACGCCAGGGTGAGACAAAACTTTTTTGATACCTTCACAAGCCAAAAAAGCGTCGTCGACAGCCTCTTCGACCTTGGTGGTAACCTGCCTCTTGGTCACTTGCGCGCTGAGTGCGGTCGATTCGAAAGCGGCAAGTATTTATGCGAGGCGGCATCTTGCTCAAAATGACGGTCGACATATATCTGACATATACATCAAGTCTGGTGAGACCATATTTACGTCTCACGAGAATTGAGGTTGCTTATGTCAAAAATATCCGGGGTCATAAGACTAGCATATACCACCAGCACAAACACCTCTATGTCAGTTTTGGGCGGCGTCCGTACCTAAGCTTAAACCACTTGTCGATTGGGACATGCGTAGCAGGGATCGACGGTACTAAATATCCGTGGTGGACAAGGCGTGACAGCGCCGCTTTCCGTGCCAGCTGTGCAAAAAAAATCGAGAATGACAAAAAGTTGACCGTGTGCTTGCACAAGAACATAAGAAAGCGAAGAGAGAGGGTTCAAATGCAGAGCAAATCTGATCGAGAACATACTAAACAGCTTCGGTAAGAGGAACACAAATGGTAGCCGTCGAGCTACAATTGATGCGCAAGGAAGACAAGTCGCCGGTGCTGAAACAAAGACGCCCAGCTGCAGTGCCGAAGAGAGTCCTGGAGTACTCAAACAGTCCAGGTTGCCTATGTAAAAAGACCGAAGAGCACCCACGAACCCCACTTCAGGAACTGGATCAAAACATCGTCTTCATCAGTAATGACGTAGCTTTTGTATAGTGTCACGGAATCTGACCTATCTGGGGGGGTCAATAAGTCGTATCTTCGGGTCTTGATATCTCTACACCACTTAACGCAAAAAAATCAAGCACTGCTTGTGAGACAGAGTTTCCGTATTTCGCATGTAGAGAGCGGCACCTTCATATGAGATGCGCCCGTGTATTAGCCACTCAGATCAATAAGTCGTATCTTCGGGTCTTGATATCTCTACACCACTTAACGCAAAAAAAATCAAGCACTGCTTGTGAGACAGAGTTACCGTATTTCGCATGTAGAGAGCGGCACCTTCATATGAGATGCGCCCGTGTATTAGCCACTCAGAATGCTTATTCAGACATGGGTTCAAATCGCATGTAGAGAGCTGCACACCTTCAACGCCAACCACTCTGGCGGCGACTGCAAACCAAAATTTAACTTTCCCTTCTGCTACGGCACGCGGCAAGCCGCGTCCTCTGGGCGGCCACGCACTGGTGGCAAGGGTCGGCACCGCACAAATCACATCACTAAGGCTGTTTCGGTAAAAAAAAATAGAAGCTAGAAGTCTTATCATTTTGAGCACTTTTGGCCGGAGCTGGAGCGGAATTCTTCCCTTCCAACCGCACTATAATTCACCGCTTGCAAAGAAGCTCTTTCAAGCTCGAGCAAGCACTCAAGGAGCGCAAAGGCTCTACCTAATAAAGTACGGTGCACTGGTGTGGGTGCTATTCTATCTAGAGAAGTGGAACTTGACATTGTAAAGTTGTGAATACTTAAGTAGGGTACAAGAAGTGCAACCTGCTGCTTGGCAATATCTGCCTCGCCGCATCAGCTTTCGCGAACGAGCTAAATAAACTTTCTCTAGTTGGTTTCAGCGGTAGATGACGACAGCGACTTCGCCCGCATGGATGATGATAGCAGTATCATTGAAGAAGCATGTGAAGATGCTCTGTAGCTCGTCTTCACACTTGCAGGAATTCCCAGTGTAAACGGGGAAAAGATGGCACTTGTCTGGTTGACCGCAGATTCAAAAGTGATGTATTATAGCCACTAATTCTCTTTAAGTAATATACACCAATAACCTGAGTAAAACCTCATCGAGGGAAAACCCCAGTTGAAGTAAGGCCATGGTTACCACACACCATAACCAGTATACCGGTAAGAAAACCGGTATCTTAACAGCCTCACTCGCGTGTGGGGAACCCTTGGCATAGATGTCCACATGACTGTCCTCACCAGATTTCCACATGAAATAACGTGTGCCTGGGTGAAAACCCCACACCCCACATCTCTACTGCCTCAGAGCCACTACTCGCGAGCGCACGCCCAGTAGATTTCGTATTCTACAGTAAATTTCAGGAGATAGCGCTTTCGTCACCATGTCCGCCGGCATCTTGTCGGTGGGGCAGTAGTATATGTCAATATCACCACATTGTAGTCGTTCTTGTACGAAGAAATACCGGATATTAATGTGTTTACACCGACCATGGTGCTCAGGATTCTTGGAGATTCTAATAGTTGCTTGATTGTCCTTGCCAATCCTCCCTGGACCGGTTTGACAAAATCCCAACTCAAGCAACACTTGCTTCAGGTATATTACTTCTTGAACTGTAGCAGCTAGTGCCACATTCTCCGCTTCAGCAGTAGATAGCGTCACTATTTTCTGCAGTGAGCTTCTCCAGGAGATTGGAGAGTTTCCAAACAGGTATGTCACATACCCTGACACTGAGCGGCGATTATCGACATTATTCACATAACCCGCATCACTAAAGGCACTCAGCGCACTCGCTAGCTCTTGCTCTGACTTTGTATTCTTTCCCAACGTAATGCCAAAGTCCTTTGCTCCACTTAGATACTTGAGTCCACGCAGTATGTAGTTCCAGTGTCGCTTGCCAGGGTTCTGTAGATATCTGCTGGATTGTAGAACAAAACTCGCTAAGTCTGGTCGAGTGCCCATCATCAGGTACATGAAACTCCCCACAGCTTCCCTATATGAACAGCTCTCCATCTCTTCCTTCTCATGTGCACTCACAGGGCAATCACTCTCACTTAGCTTGTGTGCTGGATCATCCAGCGACCTCACCGGTCGACACTGAGCGAGTCCAAAACGATCCAACACCTTGGTCGCATACTTCTCTTGATGTACGAACACGATACGCTGCGAGCGCTTTCGCTCAATGTGCCATCCCAACAGATAACTGACTCCACCGAGATCCGTCATCTTGAATCTATTATTCAGTAACTCTTTCACTTCAACTACAACTCTCTAGTTCCAATCACCAATAGATCGTCCACGTATACACTGATAATGCATATCTCGTTTGACCTGGCCTTGATAAACACACAGTGATCTTTCACAATTCTAACAAACTGATTCTCGATCATGAACTCATAGAACGTGTAGTACCATACACGCGGTGATTTTTTTCCCGTACAAGCTCTTCTGAAGCAAACACACATTTTCGCGTTGTCCATGTTGGTCGTACCCTTCGGGTTGCTCCATGTACATTTCCTCCTCGAGGTATCCATTCAGGAATGCAGTCTTGACATCCATCTGCTCAATTTCCCAGTCCATAGCTGCAGCTAGAGCTAGTAGTAGACGCAGTATCTCCATTCTTACCACCGGTGAGAAGGTCTCATTGTAGTCGATCCCATACTTCTGTAGGAATCCTTTATTCACTAGTCTTGCCTTGAAGCGGTCCACTGACCCATCAGATTTGTACTTAATCACGAAAACCCACCGGTTCTTTAAGACTTTTCTTCCTCTTGGTTTTGGTACAAGTACCCAAATCTCACTGTCCATCGCTTTATCCCACTGGGCTGCTTCAGCACTCTGCACTGCTTGCCGGTAACTTTTGGGTTCTGCGATATACTTAATTGCCAACAAATCATACACAAACTGCTCGTACTGTGGTATGTCTTTGTCTCCACTGACAATGTCCGCATTTGACTGGATTCCTGACTGCATCAGGTAGTCCAAAACACTTGCTTCCTCACTGGGAACCACACACTGACCGGTCTGACTGAGGAGATCACTATCTCCTTCCAGAGAGAGGAATGTCACTGCATTTCCTCCTTTGTTTCCAACACGGACACTTTCTGCGCTTTACTCCGGACTGTTGGTTCTGGGTTTGGTTGTTCAGCATGTCACGTTCTTCTTGTAGTCGCTCTTCTCGATTCCGTTTTCTTCTCTGACGTTCACTCTCGCTCTGTATCCCCACTTCCATCCCCTCACAAACTGACCTTTGCCTTCCAATACACCCTCCGTTGTGACCACCACTTTGAGTAGAGCACATCTCCATGAACGCAGCACAGCATTGCCTTCCGGAGCAGCATCCACAAAGTTTCCCGCCTCTGACTGAGTGTGAGCATAGGGACGCAGAGTCCATGAGAGTCCTTGGTGGAGATCTGTAACTCGAGTGGTCTCTTCTCTGCTGATGTAGATGAACTTGCTGGTCTCCTCTACGTCTTAGCTCACGAGACAAGAAGACATGTGACCACCGTCATTGTCTTCTTGTAGAGTCTGGTTTAGTCGTCTATCAACTTGGCTAGCAATGAGTTGCTCGAACCAGGTGACTGCTTGTTCATCAAGTACGGGTGGAGACCCACTTCGTCTGAACGTTTCTACGGGACTTGACTGCACCGCTTGTCCTCCACTCTGAGAATGACTCCTCAGTGCGTCCACTGAACTTGGCGCCGCCCCATCATTGGGTTCAAGGTTGTAGTCAAGATCAAAGTCTATTTCACCGACGTTTTCGTCCACACTCCATGTACGAGGGTAATCAATCCTTGCACTCACACTATCGCCACTGCGATTCACACTTCCACTTGAACCTGAATTAACTTCTAAAGAGTTATCTGCATGCATCTGTAACCCACTGGTTTGCGCGCTAGATGTCTTCTTCTGTTCCTGTGGTATAGCCTCACTGGCCCTAGGAACAGGTAATCCACTGGCCTGTTATACCACTACCAGGTGTCCCTATCGCCGCACTGGTGAGACTCACTAGCCCCTGTGTTACCGGTACCCCGCCAATAGCAGCACTTGGTCGTCCACTGACTTGAGTAGCTGGTGGTCCACTGACACCTACTGCTTGTACTGGTTTCACATTAGCATCACTGGCTACTACGCCAGGTCTTCCACTGACCCGGGTCACTGAAGGTTCACTCGTCCTTGAATTCTCCACTGAGAGATTTCGATTTCTCACAGAATTCTCACTTCCATCCACAGCTACACTTCCATCACGTAGGCGTACTCCACCGGTAGCACCACTAACTCTTTGAGTACCCACTGGTCTCTCTTGGTCTTCCTCAGTTTGAACTCTTGTCCTCGTAGCTGCTTGTTCTTCACGTAAGTTAGCTTCCACTGAAGCGGCAGCTCTTTCCAGTTGACCTCGTAGCTGCTTGTTCTTCACGTAAGTTAGCTTCCACTGAAGCGGCAGCTCTTTCCAGTTGTCCATCACAATGGTAGAAACCACACTTTCGTTGTAGTTCACCAGGTAATTCATTGAGAATTCTCGCAGGAAACTGTGGGAATTCGTTCTCGTTGAAAGTGACGTACAGGTAATTCATTGAGAATTCTCGCAGGAAACTGTGGGAATTCGTTCTCGTTGAAAGTGACGTCTCTAGAATGTACAACATCGTAGTCTAGTAGGCGCACTAGCCTGTACCAATGACCGATCATCCTCGTCATATCCAACGAACATGCACTTCACAGCATGACACTGTAGTTTGTTCCTCTGATGCACTGGTACCCACACGTACGCAGCACACCCAAACGTACGTAGCTTCTTCACTTAAGGTATACGTCTGTACCACATCTAGTAGGGAGATCTCATATCCACTGCCGCACTCGGCGTGATATTAATCAAGTAGGTAGCAGTCATGACGGCCTTGCCCTACAGGGCATGTCCTTCAAATAGCATACTCCTAGCCTTTTCCATAACAGAGCGCATGCGTCGTTCTGCATTGCCATTTTGTTGTGGTGTGTAAGCTTAACATCGTGGATGTGATATCAATCTTAGTAATGTCATCTCAGAGAATGAAAAAGCATATCAAATAATTGATTCTTCAAAACATTTTCCAGAAATCAAGCTGAAAATATTTTATCCCAGTATATTAGGGATATTCGATAAAATTCAAATAAATTAAAAAAAATATATAGTGTTTAAGACTGGATAAGTAAAAAAACTTAAAGAATGTTACTTTCTAAATTTTTAATATTTGTTATTTTATCAACTAATATTAAATATTTAATATCAAACATAGATAGAGCGTGAAGCGAAAACGTGTTCCGTAAGCTGCAATTATTCTAGCTATCTTATCGTACTATTTTGCATTGTCACTCTGCACTCGCATGATCTCCTCGTCGTGCATTACCACCACTGTGTAAATGCGAGTGATTTTGCTTCTCACTTTTCTTCTCAAATCCTCGTAAACATGATAAACCTCGTCCCTTCTCTTCATTACGAAAGTAAACAGGTATATTGTGTACTCGTCCACAAACACTATAAAGTACCGGTATCCACTGAAAGTAATAATTGGTAAAATACCAATATCGGTATAGAAAACTTCGCCAGGCCGTGTAGCCATTTTAGGTACAACTTTACTAAAAGGAAGTCTAGCAGCTTTCGCAAAGACACACGACTCGCAAAAGAGATTGTTTATTTGAGACTAGGGAAAATTCACTGTTTCGGTCTCAAAGTAGGTATTGTGCATCACTCGCATCGCATTCACGCCTGGATGACCCAACCTCCTATGCCACAGCATCACT
>JAIKVB010001714.1:0-11249 GCA_024679045.1 Phytophthora brassicae
AAATTGTCCCTTCGTGACCCACCCCGCCTTAACAACGTCATTCAGGAGCATGGGGAGCATCACTAACCTCGACAGTTTAGAAATCTAGGACAAAAAGAAGGTCCGAAAGTTTGCACGTCGGCTTCACTTGAATTCTTAACAATGTACAACTCCGATGCCATCGCTGGAAACCTGTGCATTATCTGTATGTATTTTTCGGCACGAATGCATCATCAAGCGGCGTGAAGACTGTAAAATCTCCCCGGCAAAATTGTCCCTTTTAACATATCGCCGCTGGTATTTGTCCTAGTAACCAGGACAAAAACTCAAACACTGTAAGTTTCACTATGGGGTCGTCGTTGCCGGCTTAACTACCAAAACTATGGATTTGTTATTACAGGCAATGAGTGTTTCTCGATATAAATTGGAGGGCTTACAAACTTCAAGGCATTTTTGTCCTTGAATCTCGATTTCAGGACAAAACACGGGTTTGCTGGAGCAATTTATACCCGTTCTGTCCTTGATTTAAGGACAAAAATCGTTGGGGTCGTTGGGGTTAAGTGATCAAGTCTTGATCACCACCAAAATGATGGAGCCGACCCAATTTTTTTGTAGAATAGCCGGCACAACACAGCGTTTAAGCGAAGATCGCGCGTATATAACCCTGGAACATCTATCCCAGAAGCGGCGGCAAGTGCTAGCGCCGAGTCCGTCAAGGGAAGAACACCTCCGGCATGACGCAGCTTGTTCTTGAGTGTCTGAATTTGAAGCCGCTGAGATTGTATGGTTTGGTTAGCAAATCTCAGGGCACGAACCTCTCCACCACCGGAAATTATCCGAGCAGCTTCTTGGATTTGCTCAAAATAAGTTGAGCCAACCCCTGAAGAGCGGCATAAGCTGCAACCCGTTCAACCAAAGTATCGGTGAGCCGTTCTACCTACTCGGTTACGAACCTCCAGTTGGCGGCGGAGATCGTCGATGAACACTTGGAAATAATCCACCCGTCGATTGACATTTTGGGTCGCCACTCGTATCTGACACTTGAGGCTGGCGACTGTCTTGCGGTAGGATGCTAAGACCGAGGAGTTAATCTGAGCCTTCTTCTGTGAGATGTCACGCTCATGGATCACAATCCCCAAGGAATGTTGTAACTGTGCCGACTCAGCTATCGCGGAATCCATCCGCCAAGTGATAAATTTATTTTCACGACCCAACTCAGCGGAGGGAACCCGAGCATTAGCCACGTCTTGCGAAGAACTCAGCGGAGATGGCGACGAATCCTTCAGAAGCTTGAGCATCTCGGCGGAAGACTTAGCAGCCGACAGATCCTGCTGAGAAACGGACTCGGATAACGTAGGAATCCGTGATAGATCATATGCTATCAGCCGAGTCCGCTCCAGATCGTCAGCAGCGCGGAGTTGTTCTTGAGACCGCAGATGATTCCATTGCTCAGTCATTGAGCTCGGTGATACAGCCACAGACCCGGTAGAAGTACTCGGCGCGTCAGGAATCGAAGCTGAACTTGGAAGGACGACTACAGGCAAGAAACTCACTTGATCCAATACATCCGTAGGTGTACACGAAGGTCGATGAGGAACTCCGGCCTAAATCAAACCGTCTTTCCGAAAACCCTGAGGAAGCGGTGTGCGAGGCGGACTGGGGGTCGGCGTGGGCAACGGCGCGTAGGTGTCGCTGAGTACCGGAGAAGAATGCGGAGACGCATCGATCTGGCGCTCAGGAGCCGGAGCCGAAGATACGGAAGAAGTCACCAAGTCGATCACGACCGGACTAGGCTGAGAAGACTCAGCAGGAAGGTTTGCTGCATCCTGGGTGACTCGGAGAGGTTGCGAGGACTCAGCTGACGGCGGTTCGTCTCGGCGAGGCATACGGAGAATGGAACGAGAACTCGGCTGAGCCGGAGCCGTGATCGCCATCGCTGGTGGACCAAGATTCCCAAATACGCATCTTTTGGATCATCCAAATGACTTGGATGCGTTCTTAGTGAATGAGGACAAGCCTCAAGATCCCCGTACTCGATCCCCCAGTGAACCTATCAAGTCAACCGAACATAGAGAAGTAATTTGGCGATGCAATGGTTAAAGAAGTCAGCAGAAGCAGTAGGATTTTTAGATGTAAGTAGTCGAAGGGGCGGTCGAGATTCGAAACCACTCCATTTCATTAGATATTAGTATAGGATATATGAAGTATTAGATAGAACATTTGTGGCTCTCGGATAAAACAAACAGAGCAGAATCTTCTAAGTCCAAGAACAACGTACACTCTTCCGGTAAGTGATCTCCAACATAAGAGACAAAATATACCCCCCACTTTTGTCCCGGGAAGTAAGGGGTTAACAGGTAGCGCCAAGAAGTTAAGTCGGTCCGGGAAGGGTTTCTCGTTTCGCTTTGTGCGACTCAACAAACTCCGTCCGACTCGGCGGGTCGATACACTGGACAGCCCGGGTATCGTTACTTCTAGCCGAGAAGCCTTTGCTCTCGGTGATCTGTAATGCGCTAACGCGCCGTCGTCCATCCTTTGGTGGATGGCACAGGATATAGTGAAGAAGACATGAGGCAGCGAGCTCAGCTGACCTCCGAAAATTTGACTGGCTTGGTTGCCTGGTCTCAGAGCAAGCGAGAACACTACTGTCCTGGAAGGGCCGAACCGCTGGGGAAACTCAGCGCAGGCTTCAACCGCCGACTTATCTCGGCAACTGTTGTGTGTGCTAACTAGGAATCCATAGCTGACGAATTTATGTGTAGTAGAATACCGCAGATGCCTGTTTCATTTCAAGCAGGCGGTGCGACGCAAGATGCTCAAGCTTCACATTCCGGGTGAAGAGGTGTCGGCGATGATTCTGAAGGGGTATCTTGACGCCCTCACTGTGAACGCACACGATCGCATTGACCCACGGAACTGACTTCGCCATGGACAAGTTCAAGCAGTCGCTGATTCAAAGAGAAATCAAGTACTCTGAAGACAAGTGGGACGCGTTCTGGGTGTACTTTCATGATTCAAAGAGAAATCAAGTACTCTGAAGACAAGTGGGACGCGTTCTGGGTGTACTTTCGAAAGGCGTGGCTGGAGCTTTATCCACCCCACCTCTGGAACATCTGGGGCATTCTTCGCACTGTGGTGAACCGCACCAACCACCCGCTTGATCGTTACAACCGCGAGCTCAACGACGAGTTCCCCACGACGCATCCGAACTTACCAACGTTCATCGATGTGTAGAAAGACACGCATCTCGCAACGTGGATGTATACCGCCATATGGACGCAGAACTGGCACTCTAACTCCTTGGCGTTGACATCAGCAACAACGTCTTCAAGAATGAACTCTACCCCTGGAATCGTCACGTAGCAGTGAAGGCGGTAGTACACCTTCTCGTAGGACAGCCCGCAATGAACCAAGTCTCAATGAAACAGGAGCCATTCACTAGGTAGTAGATCGACCACCGCAGCTCGGTCCTCGATAGCTGTCGAGTAGCAGCTGTCGTACACTTTCAGTCGAGTGTCAGCCTCCATCGAAAACATTAAGCTGTACAGGGTGGTGTCAGGATACTTGACAGTGATCTTGTCGAGGTGCTGCGGTGTGTAGCCTTGGTGTGAGTCCTGTGATGGAGTCGCAGTCGCAAATTTGGGGAATTGCGCTTGGGTCTCCACTACGATGCTCAGACTACCAACTTACTACTCCGATCGGCCGTGGGGTCGTTGTTGTCTTGCTCACTTTGTGTACCCGATGGTATGGGCGGATTACGCTCTTCCGGGTGACTTGTGAAGATGTGGCTGATGATCTTGGTAGATTTGTACAGACTGTACGGGGATTTTTTTGTGGCTGACACGAGGATATGCGTCACTTGTCTGCCCTTGCACGCTTGATCGGTCCTTAGACGATGTCGATCGGCGTGGGGGAGGTGTCCTTGGAGGTGTTTCCTTTCCTTTCCGTTGTTTGCCGCTTCCAATAGCGGGGAACTTAGTCGTAGTTGAGGAGAAGACGCCATTCGACGGCGTTGTACTTGATCTTTGTATGTGGATAGTCGATGGTCGTCGGGAAGGCCAAAAATATCCTTATACCCCGAATACGATGAGCCACTTGTCTGTTGCAAGCAAATTTCTCTCTGTTTGTTATTATCCTTATGACTATCCTTTCTTAGTGCGCACGCACAGCCAATGATTCCTAAAGCAACTGGCTTCCTTCGTCGCCAACCTGTTCATATATGGGTGTTAGCCCCCACAAATTTGGCCTTACTCAATTGTCAAAAGACGTCTCAGTAACTCACCGAAACACTGTGGCTGGCGAGGGCGGCGATGTCCTTCCAGCTGGTCGCGCCTCTTCTGATGTTGTGGGCATAAAGTCGACGAGCTTTGGCCGCCTCCGTCCCTTTTATTAGAACACTCAACATTTGCTGCGTTTTTCAGATCAAGTTCGGTATTCTTTTTATTTTCTCCCTGTGGGGGAGATCATCGCCCGGTAAAATATTAATGGGTCGGCTGCGGGTAGGGTAAGGTGCCGGTCAGGCTGAACCCGACCCAGACCCCTGAATAGACTGCGGCGAAGATACCGGTATATATAATGCATACCTGACCCTATACCCAGACCCAGCAACTAATGAGTCTGCCACCCATTAAAGTTGCAACAAGTTTGACTACCGGTAAATATCGTTCACCTGCCTTAAATCGTTAGCCGATGCTTGCCGTTTTTACCGTGTCTATAACCGTTTGCCGTGCCTAAAATCGTTTGCCGATCCGTTTCAATCTTGAAATGGCCTTCAGCACAACACGCGAGTTTCCAGCACTTCCGCCAGGGAGCTACCAAGTCTCGCGCCTATGGTTGTCTGTTTACACTATTGCCACCTTTCTTGACGAGACCTAGAAGCGGAGTACGTCCCCATGTTCACGCACGTTGGTGGGGAAGAAGAGAACGCCAACCGACTACAATTTCGACTTCCTGTGAATCCAGAGCAGTTCTCAGATGCACTCAAGCTGCTGAAGCAGGAGCATAGTTATGTGCTGCGTGCACACGACCGGAACTACATACCCACTGTCTATTCGTTCATAAAATCCAAGGCAAATGGAGTTGAACAGGACTGTGGGAAAGTGATCGAGAAAAAGTGGTCCCAAGGCATCCGTCAGAGAATGAGTGGTGAAACACTATCTATGACGACAGTTGGAGTATCTCAGAAGTGGGAGAAGAGCACAGTCCATCTTAAGTGCGACACCATCATTCCCCCATAACGGCGGAAATACCTGGTAAAGTACTACTTCAAGCGGCACGAACCCATCTCAATATGGGTACATCCAATCGGATTTGGACATGGGTACATCCCGATCGAGTGTTCAACCCGATCGGATCAAGCAACCCGATCGAGTTCCCATCCCGAGCAGATCACCATATGGAAATCAGACATCTGTTGGGTCAGGTCATCAGACCCCATAGTTCGGTCGTCGCAAAAGAAATGAAGCCTAACAGACTTAATTTTTTTAGAACAAGCCGAAAGGGTTTCATGAGATGCCCAACCCAGAAACAACAAACAATAAGGTCCCAGCTGGATAGACTCGTACAAAGCAAAAGGTTGCTGTTGGTGTTGTAGCCTCACAGAAAAAAAGTATTGGACATCCTCGAAAGCACAAGATCCATGTCAGCAACCCGTCAATCCTGTCGTACTTCAAGCCTATGCGTACCGGTACCAGTGCGTCTGGAGCAGCAAGTGATGCACCTCCAATGTCATCCGCTCCAACTCCGGGTAGTGAAGCAACCACAGAGCATGACGCACCGTCGACACGGCCACGGAAAACAATACGCCAAAGAAGGCATGAAGTGCTTTATGTAGATGATCAGCATTACCTATGTAACTGCATTGGAATGTAATCATGTATAATAAAAGAATCTGCGAGCACCGGGTTATTTTATTGACCCGGGTCACTGCCAACCTGTTCATATATGGGACACGCGATGGTGTATTACACACACAGCTCATTTTTAAAAATGGCCGATGAAGTGATTGACCTCGTCAGCAGCGAGGGGGAGTAGTAGGGGGTTCTGGACTTTACTGTCCCTACCAGCGACGACGATAGCACCCCCACCTTCAAGGCTAGAAGTCGCGGCAGCCGCAGATGCAAGAGTATACACCTACAAGGAGCGCGAGAAACGCCACAAGAGGATGAAGTCGAGTAAACATCCGTGGATCAAGCTGTCTCGAAAACCGGCTCGCCAATCCCGTCGAGCCCCGTGAAGGGCTCGAAGCGAGTGTATCAAGCCAAGAGGATGCAAACCATATGTATTCAGGACTATCTGAAGATTCCTGGTGTGCTTGAAGCCATCCGGCGTTTACGAATCGAAAGGAAAGACGAGAACAAGACTGTAGCCCCGGGTGCTGAAGTAGCAGAGGAAGAAGAAACAGATGCTGAAGAAGCTGACACTGAAGTAGCAGAACCTGAAGTGGCCGATCCCGAAGTTACCGGTCAGGAACCGGTGGAGGGGCCGTCGGACGTCAAATAGTGGCTCAGTATGGTTGTAGCAGGAGGTGTGTCCGCGAAGGACAGTTGGCCTGCCGATATGTGGGAATGCATCGGCGACTGCTGCCCAGACACCTGTCCGAACGTCGGAAGCCAGCTATTCTGCGCCTGGGAGAACTGAAATGTTTTTTTACGGTCAATGCTCCAACGCCGTATACGAGACGAAGGATTTCGAGCTCTTTGCATGGGCTGGGATCTTTATAGCCCGCCAATATTTTTCCCACGCTTTGTTCCTCGCGGGTCGTGGTGCCGACGTACGCGAACGCCTTCGTTAGTGAGTCCAGCAACCATGCACCGCGCGTCGAGATCCACTGGATTGCGAGTTGTGGCGATGCATTCGCGTACGCCGCCGAGCCACGGCGCAAGGAGTGACTACTGAGCCCTGCGGTCAACTCTGGAGCCAGCGGAGCTGATGCAGCCACCAACCGGTCAGAGATTGTGGTAATGACGTCTTTGATGTACTTGTATACATTCGGTCTTCCTCTTACTCGCTTTAATGGTGGACCATTCTTTGCTTCAGCTTTCTCCTCCAGGTTCTCCCAGAACAGGATAGCTTCTTCCTGGCTGTAGGTCTTCTCCCCTGGTAAATCTGACACAGCAGCATGGGGCACGAGCGGAAATACGTAACTTGAAGGCTCCGAAGTACCAACGAACAGCATTCCTAGGCCATACAGCATGCACTGCTCCCAGTATGTGGCGGCCATATAAATTGAAATACCTTGAACCACATAAGTCTTGATCCCAGCAACTTGTAGAAAGAGCTCTCCTGATGCCGCAATAGAAAGCTGGTTCTTCCTAGCCAAGCAAGTGTCAATTGCTCTACCAAACGTACGCCACATTAACGTTAATACAGCACCATCATGTAAGCTCTTGTAACATGATCCAACCCCTTTTATTGCGGTTTCCTGAACCAATACACGTAAGTCACCGAGCGTACAGCCTGGGGCTTCTCCTGTCTGTACACCGGCTAGCAAATTTCTCTCTTCGATGGTTGAAGGCATCTTGTCGCGAATTTTGAAACTCGCTTGCTGTCTGATAGATACTGAGGATACCGCTCGCGGAGTAGGTTCACAACCTGGGACATCTAGCCCACTGCTGTGGCCTTAGCGAGGCGGCCTCCTCGAGCGCTTGGATTAGTTTACAGGAAGATGGAAAAAGCAGTTAGCAACGAATAAAAGTTCTGACTAGGCATAGCACAAGGAACAGACAGCGACGTAGCTATGCTACAAATAGAGTCCTCGTTCATGTTACCCAGAGCCAAGAATTCACCGAAACACTTCATCGCTGCTGCCTCCTGCACCGCCGTCCCTAGAGGGATGTCAAGCCCTCTAGCTGCTCGCTGCATCTTTCCAAATGATGTCGTACAGACGACGCCGCCACCAATAGTAAATACAAGAGCTGTTATTGGAAATTGTGGCCGAAAATGTGTAATCGGATACTTACACTTGTGTTTAGTATCGGGCTTTATTTGTGAAGAATTGTACATTCCCACACTCGCCTTGCGCTACTCCAATGGTCACGACGCTAAGAGAGCTTCTCCCGGTTCTGGAGTACTCCCAGCTGCTAACGTTCCGCGGTCAGCTGTTCAAGAACGTGAGTGGGTTCACTGACACCAGCCTCAATGTTGACACCATGTCTTGGATGCTGCTCTAGCGTCTTTCTTGATCCATCTAGATGAAGTTGCTGCTGGTGTTCACAAGGAGCAGGCACGGAGCGGCTTCACGTAGCACTACCTGTACCGTTTTCACGAGGCGCTTGACTCTACTAACGCTGCGTTAGGATCCCAGTTGTCACTCCAAACATGCATTGCTTGGGGCCGCCAGCTTCGGATCTCATGGGAGACGGAAACTTTGCACAGCTGGGGGATCGCAGCTCTGGCGAAACCCCTGTACTGGCTGCAGCCATCACGCAGATGCTGTCTTCGATGGCGACAATGCAGCGTACCCTACACAAGCTCGTGTCAATGCAGGAGTCCAAGCGCATTAGCGACGCTGGTCCTTCGACATGCAGCTGCTCAGCAACGACTTCGGCGTCTCGCTCCACCAAAGACGTGGTCGTTGAGGCTCACTCGCTTTCTAGCTGCTTCTACAACTGGTATACACTGGAGCTGTGGCACACAGCAACACACAAAAAACAGCAGTTTCTTCGTGCAGACCTCAAGTCATGCATCAATATCATGATCATCGCAGCGGGACGGGATATCGACGTACCTTCAGCACCTCTCGATCGTGGTGGTGTCGCGCATCGATTGTGGAAGCCAGCTGTATGAACATTGGCGGAAGACCTGGACGCAAAGACGAACTCGGTGCTTCGCAATCTTGACGGAAAGGGCCAGTCGAGCAAGGCAGTTTCGTTGCGTAAGCGCTGGAGAAAGCTGCGGGTAGATCATCGCCCTGTGTACGGCGCCCTCTGCTCGGCATTCATCACTCGCAAAGGGAGCGCTGCCATTGTTGATCGCTGCACACCAGAAAGCCACCAGTGGAAGCAAAAACACTTGGAGCTGTAGAGAACTAGGCTTGTATTCACGCTTTTATAATAAAATCTATAGTCAGGACTAAACAACAGATAGCAAGGTGCAAATGCACCCACCACTCACAAAGAATACAAAACAGCAACAAACGGGTGAGTAAAATCATTCCACACATACAAATCACAAGTCATTCGTGTACAGCGTACCGTTTGGAGATGCAATGTGAGCTAGCCGGCACGCAGAAGCGTACCGGCGAACCGGCAGCATGCCGCCAGCCCTGTCGGGTTATGGTCATCTATCGGTCACAACACGAGTGGGGCGGAGTAGTGACGCGTGGGTCCTCGTGGCGAGCATGTGGCGAGGGTGAGGCGAGCGTGAGGCGAGCGTGGAGCCTCTTCGTCATGCTGGCGGTGAGATTGAATGTGAGAGTCCGAAGCCAGCCACTATTAAAAAACCTTGAGGTTTTTTGCTAATAAACCGCCCCATACTCTGTTGAGGTAATTTGGAATACGTATTGTGATTGGCTCGCTTCATTGGGAGCCAATGTTGGGAACTCGTTTATTACTGCAAATTGGTGTGGGAGTCACCATATATATTTAGCAATTCGTGATTTTTAACCGTATTTGACGTGTTTACCAATTTTCGCTCTACACTCGGTTACGAAATAAAATATACCCGCACATACGAATCAGTCAGCAGCAAGATCGGAATATGCCCTGAATATGTAAAAACACGGTGGAATTATATAAAAACGATGAGATCCTTGTACAAACTTTACAAATACTGACAGGAATTGCGACTGAAAAACGATGAGATCCTTGTACAAACTTTACAAATACTGACAGAATCATGAATATAATTCCTGTCAGTATTTGTAAAGTTTGTACAAGGATCTCATCGTTTTTCAGTCGCAAAAAGGCTGTCAGCATTCAAGCGAAAGACGCGCACTCAGTGCCGCATTCAGAGGTCCAACCTCATTTCCAAATTCGACTCGAACCCCGAAGACCACAGGCCAACCGACATGACGACACCCAAGAAGACGCCTAGCCCTAAGGCCACTGCCAAGACGCCTGTCAAAGCCTCCAGCCCAAAGGGCTCGTCGGAGAGCAGTCCGAAGACCCAAGTCGCCGTACTCGCCCGGAGGGTACACCCCAAGAAGCGCTGAAGCTGATACTTGCTGACCCAAGCTCCCAGAGTTCCACGAAGGCCAAGAAGGCACCAGGAACGACTCCGAGATCGAAGAGCGACCCTCCTGAAAGCAAGAAGGAAGCGAGCAAGACCAAGAGCGCTGCTACAACATCTGCGAAGGCCGCTAAATCGAACGGAGAGCTTCCCATCGCTAAGAAGACGCGCAGTCGGACACCCGCTGCGGGAAAGTCCGAGCCCAAGGCAAAGGAAACCAAACCCAAGGGTCCTGCGAAGAAGCGGAGAGCCTTGAAGGCCAAGGACTTCCTATCCGACTTCTATGAAGCCGCCAACGCCGCGAAGCATGGCGACCCCGAGTTCCGAGATCCTGAGAGGTCGGACACCGACCCTGAATGTGATAGCGCCCCAGGCCAACTCCTGCTCCCATCCGAAGACAAAGATCCGGCCTCTAAAGAGTAGCCCTCGGCTAAGCCTGTTCCAACAACACCAGCGACCCCGGCTCCAAATGAGAAAGGCATAGCCTCGCCGACCACTGGGCCAACAGGCGTAAAGCCACCTTATGAGACTGTGACCGAAGCGCTTAAGCGTATCCGAGACGCACGCGCCGCCGAGCGACATGAAGCCAGCGATGTGGAAGAGGTCGATTACGTCTAGTCGGAAGAAGAGAAGTGAGAAGTCCGAAACGAGATCCCCACACCTCACAGAGCAGCAACGCGCTTTGCATCCCGGCAGTCCTGCCACTCCTCGCAGCCGAGCTGCTGTCGAGTGAGAGAGAAGCAAAGAGGCCGCCGCGCGAGAGGCCCTCCTTCATGGGAAAGACGAAGCCTCTGCCGGACCGGCCACACCTCCGCCTATGACTAACATAGTCACCAACGCTGGGGTGGAGGAAGGCGTGGACCTAAGTCAACTCCACCCGGAGAGCCGCCAGCAAGTAACACAAAGGCAAGACCCTCCTCGAGCTTCCGTGGGACGGAGTCGCAGCCGGAAGCGCGAACACGACTCCCTGGTTCCGCGAACGCGAGAGCAGCTTTTGGCCTGTAAGGCTTATGCCGAGTACCTGAAGCTGAGCCGATAGCCTGGAAGGCCGCCCCCAGTTGTGATGAGTGTCCCATAGTCCTCGATGAGGACACTCCGTG
>JAIKVB010001715.1:0-11244 GCA_024679045.1 Phytophthora brassicae
TAACTCATGGTGGATCTGGATCTTCATGGCAGATCTGGATCCTCGTAACACTTGGTGGATCTGTATCCTCATGGTGGATCTGGATCCTAGTAACACTTGGTGGATCTGGATCCTAGTAACACTTGGTGGATCTGGATCCTCGCCACGCTGGTTGGATCTCGATCCTCCTTGATCCATCTCAGCCTAGTCCGCCATCCCGAGTCTTGGTCGTTCTTCTGTCTTGTCTTCTTATTCGTCTCGGGGTCTCGTCTTCGTATGTGAGACATAGCTCGGCCTGAGCCTAAAGTGACTTTCTCAAATTAGTGACGTCACTATCCAGCATCTCCATCCCTCACTCCGGTTTCCTTTCATTTTCCACAGAGGTTGCTTTACCACAAGACGAAGGAGTTAGCGGATACGACGGACCAATCTGCGCATGCACCTACCGTTCAGGAGGCACACCAAGCTATTCTAGATGTGGGTGCTATGCGCAGTACCGTGCAGGAATCGGCAAGTAATTCCAACGAGGGCCCAGTTTTGCCTATGAGGCTGGATGAGGGTGAGTCTGCTACCAATGAATCCGTAAAGGCGTCTGTGGGAGGCGTCGTCAAGGCTGAGTCCCCGGTTTTAAATGCCCCGCAATCGGATGAAGATGTGAGTACAGCACAAGATCAGACTAAGTTCAAGCGTGAACGTCCATTGTCGACGGTGGAAGAAGATGAGAGTTTGCTGGAAGAGAAGTTTGAAATTTCAGTGACACACGATTTGATACCGAGCATATATACTAAGCACGAGTCATGGATAATGGACAAACTACAAAGAATACGAAGGCATAGTATCAAGAGAGGTGGTATCCAGCGAGGTTGTAGAGTTTTTACAGCCAGTCGAGACGGGAGTGCTAAGCGTGTACGAAGATCAACAGAAAGAAGCCCGACTGAAAGCGTATATAGCTGATCAAAAATGAGACGATGGGAACAGTTTCACACTGAAACTGTCATACCTATCAAAGTTCGGTATTCCTGGCCAGACCCGGTACCCGATTTTAAATCGTGGTGGGCAGCTACTGTGGCGACCTCTGAATACCTGCGTGAAAAGATGATAATACCGGGTGCAGATGGCGTGTGGTTTCGAGAATGGGAACTAACTCGTGCAGAGTTGTGCACCGCTCAAGATAGCATGGCCATTAGTATTACTGAATCTCGGTGAATGTGTGGCGTTGTTACAAACTTTACTGTCTGAAGCTGGTTTTCATTTCCGAAACATCATACCAATGTAGTTTCAGTGGAAAGCATCCAAGATGTCTCAAAGTTTAACTAGGACTATAACGGATGATATGCAACATTTTCTGGGTCTAGAGTTGCTGAAATGGCGTCAAGTGACTACTCACATACCACCAAGTGAAGTAGTTGTGGTGAGCAATCACACTGAAAGAAGCTTCGTGGATTACGTTTCGGAACGACATTTTCGAATATCACGCAGAGAACGCAGACCATGATTTTTTATGACAGATCATGAAGCTGGACTCTTAGGGCGCGAATACATATTGCGATTGAGAGTATCCGGTGTTCGTAAAACAAGAAGTCCAACATGATCAACTGATGGTGAACCAGTATCGAAAAGGCCGCAGTATGTACCGCCTCGACCAGAATCTCTATCTACGCCATCACTTAGTTCGCTGCCATCGTATCACTCTACGGATGAAGCAGCACGGAGTGCCTCATCACACAATCATCAATCTTTGGCAACGAGGAGTGTGTCATCGAGGGAATCAAAATCGTTTTCAAACCTGTTCAATACGTCTGGAGACACGGATGATTCTATGTACAGCAATGTGCAGGGATCACGGTCGTCACGTGATAGCTCTGGATCCTCATCATTTTGGTCGGATGGGCCACCTACTTCGAGTCGTATGCCCTATATGGAGCATATTCCAATGGTTATGGCCGCTCAAGCAGGATCCTTCCAACCCAGTGGTACTGCGGGATTAGGTGTTCAGGTTACGAGAACGATCCTACCTCCTCCCCCGGTGGCGATTGAGCAAGAGGATGTGAAATTGTCTGAAGCTGGACCCGCTACTAGTCGGAGTAAGCCAAGATCGAGAGCGTCATCGAGAAGACGTGCAACATCGAGCGTATCACATAGTGGCCATCGAGCTTAACGGGATCGAGATCGCTCACCGGTGAAGTCAACTAAGTCGAAGTACACCGCCAGTCGGTCAGGTCGCTCTGAGCGATCCAGCCGATCCAGTCTGTCAGTATCCCGAATGTCTGCCCAGGTCTGGGGCATCTGAAGTAGCATTAAATGCAATGCGCCAAACCCATGAAGCTTTACGACGAATGGAGGTAGAACAACGAACGATGAAGTTCAAACAGCGCAACGTGAACCAGCAGCAGCTCAACGAGAAACAGATTGCGTACTGCCCTTCTTGCGATTCAGCAGTCGGTTACTCAATGTTTTTACTCAGTACCGACAGTGTGTGAACCAATGCAGCAACCACCTTCACAGCCTTTACAACCAAGCGTACCGTCTGAACAAGAGGTGGCCGCCTTATTGAGAGCAGCCATGGAGGCGGAGTTGCAGCAACAGTGGGTACGGAAGCAAACCGAAGCAGAAGCTTCGCCGCGAATGATTCAAGAAGTAGGGAAGGAACCAAACGCTCAGTTGGATAAATTACAACAACAGATCCAGGAGCTGAACCTCGAACGGATTTGCGAACGCGAGTCCATGGAGAATATTCAGCATTTCCAAGCCAACCAGTTGAAGAATCTACGTGCAGTGCCGCTTGCGTCTCATAAAAAAGCGGAACCGACCCCTTATCAGGTACCGAACTATGATGCGCTTTTGGTCGCACAGTTACAGGCCACGCTCGAAGCAGTCAATCTTGCCCGAGTAAAAACCATGCAGTGACTACTCAACCAGTAGTGACGCAGTCAACGTTCCCCAAGATGAAGTCGGACTCTCCACTCAAAGTGTCTAAGTCTAAGGCAATTCCTAATAAGAATGCTAGCGACCCTAAATCTAAGAAGAAGACCTCGTCATCAAAGAAGTCATCTAAGAAGCCGTCAAATCAAGGAGGATGACCTCCTGACTCTAACCCCGAATCAGATCATGAGGATGATCGATCCAGTTCGGATGATTCGGACAGTTCACTTGATTTTGTCCCATCGACAGTGGGGCAGACTGTGACTACAAAAGATGGTTCATCCATATTGACTATTCGCCCGTATGTCAGCTCGAGTGGACTAAGTGATTTTGACGAGAATGCCCCATTGCAAGACCGAATGCGTAGGTGGGAAAAAATTTCGAAAGAGTTCAACTCGAAGTATTGCAAGTCTCAGGTGTCCAATTCAGAACGTTATCATACGATATCGCAGAAGAGAGGTGAAACTCCACTGGAATTCTTCTATCGACTGGAGCAAAACAGCTGTGAATTTCAATCATTCAGTCAAGAGTCGTGAGCGCCACATCAAGTTATTTGCTCGAAAACTTATTGATGCATCTATCAAGACGAGTCTGACGAGTCAATTATTTCGAAACGTGGATGATTTGGAAGCAATTTTACGACAGCATCTAGATGACTGGCATGATGATGATCACCGTCAACATCATTCAGTCCCCAAGCCACGTGAATCTCGAGTGGATACTCGATTCAGGTCTAGGCCAGCTGTGCGAACAGCTTACCTAACTCAAGGCGACGTCGAAGACGAGGATGATGATCGACAAGTGCGTTTTCATGATGTTGTGGAAGAAAACCGATCCCCGCCTACAGTATCCAGTAAACAAACTGCATCCAGTCGCTACGATGCTAAAGGAATCAATCTTGAATCAGTGATGATAGCAGAGAAGGTGAACAACTTAGTGTATCGTGCCATAGAAAAGTCTGGCTGGCGTCCGCCTCGTCCAGAAGGAGTCTCGCCTCGTCCAACGCTGTATCATTTCGAGGTCGCACTCCAATCAAACATCGCAGTTACATCGACATGAGAATCCAGATCGAGATGAACAGTGTGAGTTGGGTGATCATCCTGGCCATCGTGGTATCGACATGAGAATCCTGATCGAGATGAACAGTGTGAGTTGGGTTATCATCCTGGCCATCGTGGTGATGATTTTTGGCAGGATATGGTTTGCACTGGATGTCATCGAAAAGGACACCCCCAACGAGTTTGCAAGACTTTGCCATGCCGAAAATGTGATCAGTTTCACGATGGTCGTTGCGAGATCTGGAAGATGCTTCTGTCTATGAGGAAACTTGCGCTTCAAGGTTCATTGAAGGACATGCCGAAGTCAGTTCGAGATTGGCTCCGTGAAAGCGACCCTAATTCTGAGGAGAAGCCGTTAAACCACTAAGCCCGCTGGATGAGGATCCAGTACGCGTCGGGCGAAAGAAGACTTCAGAATTATGTGCGTTGGTATATGTTGGACCAGAGATCAAGACCAGACAACAGGATAGCATGCAATGCATGACATCTATGATTCAAGATGATCATGTTTCACTCATTCAAGAAATGGAGCATACTGAATCGTTCCATCCAACACCGCCTCACCCAGATAAACCAGTTCAGTTTATACTGTCTTCCGTTGAACGACTGGGATGGTGGTCGAATCAGAAAAAGGTGTACGCCGAGTGGTCAAGGTGCATGGAGCAGTGAATGACGTGAGAGTGAAAATCGTCTTGGATACTGGAGCGTGGGTTAGTATGATCAGCTTGGATTTAGCGCGTAGACTCAAGCTCGTTCTCAACCGACACAATCAGATCAAAGTTTCAGGACTAGGAGGAATTCCGACGTATATTACCGCGAGTACTCAAGTGAAGGTTACGCTCGGACTGAATGTGGATTACATCTTGGATCTTTGGGTTGCAAACAAAAAAAAACTTTGTTGAAGGAGTGGATACCTTACTGGGATGAATTTCATGTTCAGTGCTGGAGTTCGACTATGTATTCGTAAAAGATTAGTGCAATAACCAAGTCGCCCTGTGTGATGAGTCGGACATCCCGTAACCTCAAGGAGTCGATGGACCCCAAAACCATATACTTGCAACCAGGTGATATGCGATTGTGCGGATTGATTATCAACAAACTAATCCCCAGCATGAAACTATTTGGGATGTTCACGGGTATGGATGGGTTACTCAAGTTTCGTATGACTCTAAGTCTTGACCAACTGCTGTAAGAGAAGTAAATGTTTCATCCAGAAAAGTGCGGATTGATCGTCGAACACCCGTGGCGAGGATCATTGAGTATGGTCGTTTTCCTGAAGCTGGGAGATTTGTTCTTCCAGGCACCCGAGTTTATCGAGAATGGAAAGTGTTGGTATGAGAACACACTTTCGAGGGAAAGTCGGAGGGGATCGCTCGTGCTCAACGACAAAAGAGGCCATCCTATGCACCTTTCACATATTATCCTTGGCCGACTAAACTACTGGTGCCCGGATACAGCCGAGGTAATTGGTCCATTCACTCCATTTCAATTATTGGGTTGTGAACTTCATACGACTGACACGCGCAAAAAAATCTCGAAGTTCTATCCCTTGTAGCTTTCACATAGGCACTCGGAACGTCATAGTGTCTGACGCGGACACGCCATATCCTGGCGACTGCTAATATTATTTTTCCACTGGTCAGGTGGAGAACCGCTGCGAACTTCAGCGTGTAATCGCGTCCCAACACTTGGCCATCGCTTCCAGCAACCACCCGTGCGTTATAGCGCTCGATAGCACCGTTTCCATCCTGTTTCTTCTTCAGGACCCACTTGTTGCGTAAGAGGTGCATATATTTTGCTCGTTGCACTACCTCCCACGTCTTCTTCGCCTCCAGCGAAACAATCTCTTCTGCACGTGCCTTGACCCAGAGGTGCGCGTCCTCGCACTGCAGCGATGCCTTGTACGTTTTTGAATCGGTCAGATCCGCGTACCTCTCCTCCCCCGAGCCTAATACCGACATGACAAACAGCTCGGTGAGTGTGGACCGTCCAAACCCTGTCACAGCAACTATTGGTGGCCTTTCCCTTTTCGCGCTGGCACCGGCTAATCTACCTGGCCGGTGTCATTTTCTGCCTCTAGAAAGCGTTGTTACTACTTTTTCGCGCATCGCGAGCGTCGTGGTCTGTGCGGAGTTGGATCCACTTCTCTGCTTGGGTTTCCGATGGCTTCTTGTCCTCGGACTCCAGCCGTGTGGTGTCTTCTGTATCACCATCACCGCATGCTTCTTCTTCACCCGCAATAACGGCTTCACCGGTTTCTGCAACGGCTCCTCCAGGCCCTATGTTTACTCTACCACGAGCTGTCTCGCCTGGTTTCAACGCAGATTGTTCACATCTCTCCTGCGCGATAGCGCCAACTCCTCCAGCTCTTTCTCCGACTTGACCTCGAGGACTCGTTTTAGCTGCTCGTTTACCTCTCCGGTAAGCGTTTCGATCTTCCCCACTTGTCTCGTTGTTACAATCACATGAAACTTCGGTAGCAAGACCCAAGATCCTTTCGTTTCATCACTGTTTTCCACAATAATAATCGGCGCACCTCGCTTGGTAAGAGATTTTTGCTTCGGATTATGATATACCGTGCAAGGAGATCCGAATACGACCAGATCAATGACGCTAGCTTCCCGGTCAGGATCTCGATCGGCGACTTTCGACCAGTGTTGGCTTATGTAGGAATCGGTTTGGCACATAGGCCGCATACTTAGCTGCGTACCCCCAGTGTCTCAGCGCGAGGCCACACCCGTACAGCATACATCTTACCATGTTGGTAATAGTACTGTGCATCCTCTCTGCATTGCCGTTTGCTGCATAATTGTTCGCCTCCGTCACTTGTCGTGCTAGTCCAGTCGTCCCGCCGTCCGTGCGCAGCACGGTAACGCGAACATTAAATCGTCGTTTGAACCATACTAAGAAATGCTCGAACTTCTTCGCAGCTTGGTCCTTTGTTTTCGCTAAGAACACGCGACAATATTTACTCTTGTGGTCCACGAAGTTTATCATGTACATGTTCTTATTCTTGTCGATGAGAGTGATAGGACCCTTCAAATCGCTCCACACGAGTACACCGACAATGTATGTTGGTGAGCTGGTCCCACTGTCCTTTTTCGGCTGGGGCGACCTAGACCCCAGCAATAGAAAAATTAGCTCCGAGTGAGCGCAAGGGGTCCTTTGGCTGGGGACTTCGTCGCTGGCCCTCCTCCGCAAATACCACGCTGCCTGCTTCGCGGCCTCCCCGCGTTTGCTGTGGCTACGCTCCTCGCACCCGCTCACTCCCGTTTAAGTGACATCGATTTTTTAAACCTAAAACGGACCTAAGACAATGTTATATCTTAGTTTTTTGTCTTTTAGGTCATTTTTAGGTCCATTTTAGGTTAAAAAAAACTACCCTAAACGATTAACCCCAGGACTGCTGTGCTGTGTTGTGTATTACTACGCTCTATTATCATTTATGGAAGGGTTTTAGATACATAGCACCGCCAGTCAGCAAGCAGGTCATAGCCGGGGTGTCTAATGGCGGCCATCGTGTCTGTCTAACGATGTCGAAAACGCTGTCTAATACGGGGCACGCTACAGCAACCGAATATGTACAGTTGAAAACGGACTTTTTGGTATAAATCTGTACCGGTTCGGTTATTTTTTAAATATGCGGTCGTGCAAATCGTCATATGTTATCATGCAGTTGCGTCCGTAAAATACATAAATTCCTTTCGTATTTGCGGGGACCAAAAATAAGAAAAAAAATGCGAAGCTGCCAGAGCCATCCATTTGAAGACTTCCCAACTGAAGGAAAGAAGTCGCGTGTTGAACGGAGACACGATGGTAGGAGTCCACGCCACCCTTGAGCTTTAAATGCGTACTGACTCAACTCTCATCTTGTACCTGTGCTGACAGCCCCCTGAAAAAGAATTTCCGGGGTATCTTGGAAGAAGCAAGATGCGCAAGTTTTCCAGTGCAGATTCGTGTCGATAGCCGTGAAGCCTGCAATACGACCTTCAAGTTGCGAGAAGCGGACAACGGAACAGCTCAAATTGAATAAGACCAAACGCTCGGATGTCTTGGCCAGCGGTGACGTTACTCAGGTGCTAATGGCGAGCCCAAACGCGAAACAAATGGAGACCAAAAAATCTGGACGTCAAGAGAAGTACAGGATCCTCCCGCGTTTATCGCTTCACCCGGGCTTGTACGAAGGAAATATGCGCTCGCGGAAGTGTTGGAACAGTTGGACGAGGAAGATAGACTGGCCTTTGACAATGATAGGGACGACTTAGATTACGTGGAGGCTGACGTGGAAGAACAAGATACGGATGAGTTCAATGACAGAGAGGACAATGAGTTGGAGACTTACGTTGACTCAGTAATTCCTAGGACGACCTTTTCGACAGTGAGTCAGAAGAACAAGAAGATACAGACGTCAAAATTCAAAACAAGACATGCAAGGAAACTTCCAAACGTGTGCTGAAATCCAGTACGGACGAGACTCAATTCGAAGGTCAATTTTTGGAAGGTTTTCCAATGTTTTGGGACTGATGGGAAACATTTGAAAAGGCGTTTGCCGATTTCCAGGAGCGAACTTTTTAGCTCTTTTCGTGTCGATCGAGCACTTCACTTCAGTGGAGTACAGTAACCGAACGATATCTAACGATCGTCCGAGCCAGAAGAAGACGAAATCGAAGAACACGAAATCAAAGAAGGGAAGACGCTCGACGAAAAACAGAATTCTACTCCCTGAGTCGTGAAATTAGTACAGCAATACTTTTATGTGCACGCAAGCCATGCCGTTTGTCAAGAAAGGCAAGCGAACATGGATTTCACTTAATTGTGAAAGTGTCCGGTCGTCATGATCATGCGCTTTCGGAGTATCAGTGGTTCAATTACGCTGAAAATCGACGCATTGACGACCCTCAGCTGAGAGACGATGTAGAAGTGATGTCCAAGGCGGGCGTCCAACCTCGAGGTATACTCGACTATATTCGGTCTCGTACAGGTATTTGTAACATGTGAGGTTTTAGTTTTATTTGGTTGGTTTAATAAGGTTTATGTTTGTGTTTAATGAATGTACTTCAGGTAAACGCACATCATTGAAGGACGTCCACAACATTCTTCAGGGAATCAAAAACAAAGTTTCGTGGCGGGATAACGGATGCAGAGTGCACATTTTCTGTGCTTGATGAATTTATTGAAAGTATACCGCAGAGTTTATTGTGGATACCGTAGTGAAACAAATGTCGTCCGCGTGGTGACGTTTCAATCTGCCTGCCAAAAACGACTATTTGCAGCTTTTCCCGAGGTCGTATTAGTGGACTCCACACACGGGACCAACGCCAATCGATACGAGCTCTTCAGCTTTGCGGTTCGTGACGTCTTTGGATAAGTAACAAAAATATAACAATTACTGAAATGAATCTGCACTGAATTTTACTGTTGTGCTTGCTTTGTAGTGTCAGTACGTCCAGCACGCGCCGGTAAGGACGGAGGAAAAGGACAATCTCGAGTTAGCAGCAGCCGCCTTTCAGAAGAATAGCCCAAGTGGGCGAACATCAAGGTGGTCATGTCGGACAAGGCTCTGCGTGAAAAAAGAAGTGTTGCATGAAGCCTGGCCTAACGCAACACAATTGCTCTGTCGTTGGCACGTCGAAACGTGGCTAAAAACCAATGTAGTCGCCTGGGAGGTCTGGATGTCACGGATACGAAGAAGCTCAAAGTAATTATGAAAGGACTTGTCAACGCATCATCACAAGAATAATATGACGATCTGAAGGACGCTCTGCTGGACAGGGCCTGGACAATACAATGCACAATGATATTAAGGCGTACATGCCATCCGTAATAATAATTCAATACCTGACGTCGCAATAATAATAATTTAATAATAAAACAATTACTGAAGAACGATCATTACGGTGGGCCGCCTACTGTTCGTCTTGAATCCCGGTCAATGTCGTACTGTTCTAGAGATCGTTGATGCAGCGAAGAAACATGATTGTTTCAAACTTGGCTGGCAGCGTAGAAGCACGGAACGAGGTTAAAACCAGCTTGCACGATGAAAACAGTCGCTCACAGATATTACTCGTTGGCGGTGCAAAAAGATGCAGCGGGTCGTACTGGACGGAACTGCTCTCCGAGCGACGGGGCTTTTTGGTGCGGCGGAGAATTGCAGTGGCGAAGTCGTCCTGGCTGGCCGTCGCCCTGTGCGCGTCGGGGGGGCTGAATCACGTACACCGCCACCTTTTCTTGTTCGTCCTCGGACAGAGGAACATCATTCTGAATATTGACGAGAGCATTCTCGAATACCGGAGAGTGAATTATTGCCGATGTAGGCTTCAAGTACTGCTTCGTGATTGGATATTTATCCACACATGCATCAAATAACAGACGCACCTCTGCCAAAGTGCGCGTTTCGGCCTGCAATTTCACACACACGTTGTCCAGGTACCGCAGCTTCTTCAGTAGGGCGATAACACGGCGATGGGCACTACCACGAGGCGCGAGGTCCTCGACAGCACTCACGGTGAGGATAGCGTCGCGGATCTCTTCGTAGCGCTTGAGCATTTCGAAACGAGATGACCACCTTGTCACATTCGATTTCACAGGTTTTAGTTCCGTGACTCGAGCAAGGGTAGATGCGTTATTGGTCCGACGCAGCTGAATCATCAAATCGTGAATTTGGTCGAGCTCATCCTGATACTCTTTTAAATACAGATTAACCGCGAGATTAAATCTGTGGCTGGCACAACCTAGGAGTGGTAGACTCAAAATAGTTGCTGTGCTCTTGGTTGAGCTATCCCCAATCAAAAAGCATAATGTTCTGCCGTACAGCTGCAAGACAGCATCGAAGTGGTCGATGTAGGCTTGGGCGTCAAGACCTTCGTCCATTGGCGACAGGGCGAGAAGTCTTTGACTTCGATCAGCCCCTTGCATGTAGACGGCATATAGCCCGATAAAGTGCAATGAGTGACTCGTCCAGCCATCAAACATAAGGCTGAACGAGTCACCCATCTCCGCCGTAATGATAGCGCCGACTTTAGTGGCGGCAAAGCGCATGTAGCGCTTAAGGGTCTTGACGCTGACAGGCTTCATCTTGACCACCTTGCGAGTGGTAGGGTTTTCGACTTCGGTCAGGGGCATGTTACGCTGGACAATCCAGTTTAGCCGTTCTGTGTCGTCTCGTCTACGAAGAACATACCCATGACGGTCGAGGTCGACGACTGAAAGTTCGAAAACTCTTCTTCGTATCCAGCGTGTTTTGCAGCTAGGTGACCAATTAGGTTCGTGTAACCCGTACTAGGCG
>JAIKVB010001716.1:0-11237 GCA_024679045.1 Phytophthora brassicae
TGCAGATGCGATTCTTACTCTTGTTAACGATCCAGAATTACGTTTTCGTCTTGGAAAACAAGCTCGTCAAACTGTTAAAAAACGCTTTTCAACACACAAAGCACTTGAACAGTATGCGAGACTTTATGAACGGTTTGGTAGACTAAATTAAGAAGTAATGAATATACTGCAGAAGAATGCAGAGTGAAGAATTTAATTTAATCTAAAGGGTTAAATCACTGGAAAAAAAATGTTCATGTACTGTACATGTATTTAATTTATTTAAGGGCGCTACTGTTGTTACTGTAAGCCAGCGGGAGTTTAGTGGGGGACTCGCCTTTAGCTCGGATCACCTGTTTTGCCTTGGTCTTACGACTTACAAGCGCTTTAATACCACCAGACTTGTTGTTACTCCTAGAATTGTTGATACTAGGCAGAGAAATGCCATCTCCACGAGTTCCTGCAGTACGAATCTTGCTGGCCATGTTCCGCTTTGCACTAATCAACGAGTTTTGCAGCGTGATGACAATTCCATGACTCTCACCAAGGTACGTGGACGTAATGTTTCTCCCTTTCTTGTACGATTGCAGACTGAGATCCCAGCACTTGAGAAACTCCTGCTCCACGCCCACGTTGTGGTAGGCGATTCCCAATACTGCCACTCGATCCAGTTTAATATTTGGGTCAAGGTCACTTTTTCCACCTAAAATTTTGCAATTTGGACTCGATACAGTGCCAACTCGACCCAAATGCAGTTCTTCATGTAGAAAAATCAGTGCCGACTGTGCGTGACCCAGTGCGCTTTGATGTTTACCGAGTTGGGAGAGTACAGCACACATATTGAGGTGTGTATCGGCTTTATTGGGTAGATTGTCCAGTCGGGACTCAATTTTAAGCGCTTCAGTCAAATAGGTCAGTGCTTTGTGCAGATTCCCTTGACGTCGGTAATAACATGCTAGATTATTAAGAGTCACAGCTCGTCCTGGTGGGTGTCGTTCGGTAAGGATCTCCGCCTTCTTGAGCAGTTCAAGCACGACGCGGAATTCTTCTTGCTGTAAATACGTCATAGCTAAAAGGTTGCACATTTCCCCAACAGTTCGACAGGAAGCCCAGACTTCGTTGCTGTCTGGACCAAAGAAGTGCTGTCGTAGTACAAGCCCCTTCTCCATACACTCCAAAGCCTCCGTGTACCTCCCTTCTTGCTGCAATTGCGCGCACTTGTCGTCAAGTCTTTGAAGCGCTACGAGCTCCTTTTGGTTCTCGATAAAATGCGTCTCCTCCAGCTCCTCTAATTCAGTACCTCGCTTCGATGGAGATGCTTTTTTCACCCTAGTTGAGGGTTTGACACCGCTACCAGAGTCCGTCTGTGGGGTTGGCAATCCGTCATAACTCAACTCGGCCGCTATAACGTCCAAATGTTCCGCGTCTCCAGCATCTCCACTCAGCATTCTTCTCTCAGCAATGGCTACTTTTCCAGAATGAATTAGAGACTGCAAACTTCAACCTATAAATAGACTACATGGCTACATTGTTGTACCAGTTAACCGGTACGACTGCAACGTAACAGTCGGTGGGATCTGCTGGTCCGCGCGCTACGTTGGACGTGACAGTCAAAATCTGGAACCTCACTTCAGGTTTCCTAAGCCTGCTACTGCTTAGCTCCTGGCGGCAATGAACAAGGAGCTTTCATGCAATGAAGCTGACGTCACGGTACAAACAATTCAGCAACAGGAACAGAGAGACAATGGAGAGAAGAGGCCGCAACAGGAAGAGCATGTGACAAACATCGTCCCGTTGCGCGTACAAGTCGACGACGCCGTGAAACGGGAGGTGCTCCTGGAGTTTGAGTGCGACTGGGCGCCAGGCATCGGTGGGTCTGTGTGGACCAGTGGGGAGCTTCTGGCTGCACACCTGGAGCTGCAGCGTGAACACTACCGCTCAATCTTTGATGGTGCACGAGTGGTGGAATTGGGCAGCGGAACGGGATTCGCAGGTCTCATGATTGCCGCCTGCTTCACACCGTCCCATGTGTACCTGACTGACTTGCAGACGCACATCCGTGGTTTGCAACGCAATGTGGAGCGTAATATGGCAGCGTTGCGGCCTGGAGTTCAGGTGCACGTGGCGGAGCTAGGCTGGGGTTCAGCGGAGCAGGAGACGAGTCTGTTAGAGTCAATCGCTGCAACGAGCAGGAGCAATGATGAGCTTCAAGTAGATGTTATCCTGGGTACCGATGTGGCGTATATGGAGGAGCTGTACGATCCTTTGCTTCACACTTTAAACCGCTTGGCGACGTCGCGTACGCTGCTGCTACTAGGACTGAACCGCGCTGACACAAGACAAACTTTCTTCCGCCATCTTGAGCGAGATGGGTTCGAGTACTACAAGATCCCGGACTTGAAGCTCCCGACAGAGTACTGGGGCCGCGACTTTGGACTGTTTGAAATCCGTCGAGCAGCCGCGTTTTGAAGCGGTCAATTTAGCGTCATACAACAATTTAATTTGTTGTGGGAAACTTTACTCCTGATGAATCCAGTCTATCCGATACGATGGAAGTCCAACTGCATTGCAGCATCTCCCTAATAGATAGTGTACCAAAGCCAACCAATTCTACTATCGTAAATAAACATCCAAGAAAGGGGATGCAAATTCGCGCCGACCATCGCAAGATTTAAAGTTTCCAGTCGCCCGACGCAACTACACGTTGTGACAATCGGTATCCTCAACCTTCACTTTCACAAGATCACTTGATGCCCGAATACTCATGAAGCATCGCTCAACACGTTTAGGCGAATTGCTGCAAAGGCACGCCGAGGTGTCGAGTGCGAACATCCCAATTATGGCGTGAACAACCTGAGCCAGACTCGACCGTCGGCTGCGCTTGAAGGGCGGTCGGATCGAAGCTACGTGCCACAACTGGACGGTGATATTCACCCCTTCCGAGGCTGACTTGTTTATACCGCGATCGTCACAATGACATCCCTCTCTAAAGATTCTTGCGCGCACATTCCTGCGCATCATGCAGTTGGGGACCCTCCCACTATTCGAAGCCTGAATTGCAACAGAGTCTGCTCATGGTCCGTCGTGCCTTGCTTCACCCCAGGTGGACGATATTAACGATCTCGACACGAACGGCCAGTTCTCCCAAACATTGACGATTATTAAGTTTTCTGTGGCGTTTCCAAAAAGTCATTAATTGTGCTAAAAAGTATCTTTTCCGGTATCTGTCTTCTGAGTACAAATCCTCATCTAAAGTATACTCCTCACAGAAAAATCCTCACTGCGACCAAAACCGGTCCAATTATAAAATATACTACCTCATTCGTACCTATAAGAGATAATTCGAGGTATTTCCGCACTTAATCGAGAACTGCTGAGTCGTTGAGTCATTTTCTTGACCGGCTTCACAAAACCGACTTTAGTTGTTGCGCTTCGTTCTCGAGCTCAGAAGGAATCGCACCACACCCGCCAGAGGTCAATTCTCTCTCAGGTTGAAGCTTTCATGAGCAGCAACGGCAGCTCATGGCAGACGCAGGTGAAGCGCCAAAAGCAGCAGGCCAACAGTCGACTCGGCTCATGGTTCGTCAGCAAGTTTACGGGCAAAAGTAAGGGCAAGTTGCTTGCTGAAGAGAATGCAAGGCGACGGCCTGTAGGGACGCTCAGTGCTGTCACCACCCAGCAACAGGCCAATGTCGCACGTCGGGAGGAGCTTCGTCCCAAACCCATGCGACAACGTAGTTTCTTGCGTCAGCAACTGCAGGAGATGAAGCGTCAGTCGGCGGAGGCTTTGTTGTTATCCCAGAGGAAGATGAACGGAGAAATAGTTGAAGAAGAAGAAGATCTTGAAGAGAAGTTGGTTTTTTCTTCTGATGAAGAAGAACTAAGAGTTGTCGAGGACCCGGAAGACGCTCTCCGAGTCAGTCTCAGTAGCAATCCAGCTTCATCCAGGAGGTCTAGCACCTCGTCGCGCCGTCGTAGCGCGGCCGATGAACGACAAGAACGAGAAGACGAAATTTTCGACCATGACGCCCAACGAGACGAGTTCTCGGACGAAGTGAATCGACGCATGAGTCAGGCCACGCAGCTCTACGCTGAAGCCATAAACACCCTCGACTTTGCGCTACATCCGAATCGCCAGCCACAGGTGGAGCCGTCACCGAAGCCTCTCCTGCTCGGTGTGAAGGAAGGAAGCGCCAATATGCCCAAAAGTGAGTGGATTTGAGCGGAAACTGGAAGATTTTTGGGGGAAGTGACTGCCGGATGAAGGTGGTGTAAAGAACGAGAGGAGGTGGAGGGTGACGAAGTGTGTATATCAAGATTTCTTCGCTAAGGAGGACGTAGCACTAGTTTGGTATTAAAAGCGACGGATATTTTTATTTTTTGACAAAGACAAGTACTGTACTTAGGAAAAGCACTAATTACAGTAACTAAAAGAGTATGAACGGTGAATAACAAAGTACTGAAGTGTGGAAGGTTTAGGCTGTGAACTCATGTTGCTGAACGAGAGAACGCAACAAATTGAGGATCTTCGAGAGAATGGACCGCAACACGATCATAGCCGTCGAATGTTAATTTGTCCGTCTTCATCTCAGCGAAAGCTTGGCGTTGAATTTTAACATCAAAAGGCAAATAGCTGAATATTCACAATAGAAACAAATATTTAGCAAATAAAACATTAAAAATAGAATATCACAATAATGTACATGAGTTTAAGTGACGGCGTCGTCTTGAACGCATGTTCGTTCACGACTGCAAGGGGATTGAGATCAAGACGTCTATCCGGATATCAAAGAAAACATCATTGTAAGTCAGTTAAAGGATCTAGAATCAGCGTTCGTGTTGCAACTTACAAGGCTTTAAGGTGCATTAGAGGAGCTGTTTTTGAGGTGAAGACGCCGTCGCTGTCGTTCACATAGCCGAGAAACATTTGAGGCACGACTTTCGACAACTTGTTCCCTGACAGATCCCTAAACGTAACACATGAGATGAGGCATTGTGTCCAGCACTCTTCTGCGTTTAACATCGTACAAGTGGGTGGTGGTTACGGGGATGTTGATTGGTACTTCCTGCAAGTCAAGAGCAACATATTGGTGAAGTCTCCATAAGGCCAGCCAACTGTACGATGAGCTCACCTCAAGTCCACGAAAGTCACAGTAGACTGAAACTCGGGCTTGGCCGATGCAGTGGCACTCGGTTGGGCACGCCCCAACGTACTGCAGAGCGAGTATTGCGAGTGTGAAGAGCTCACCCCGCCGCATCGCAGGAGGCACCTTTTTAAGATCCAAACGTCGAGTGAAACGCGTTTTGCATGCGACTGGACGCAGTTGACTGTGATTCTCGCTGATCATTGACCCCTTTCAGCTCCGTAGTTGGCCTGACTCAATGTCAGCCAGGACTCATCTAGCGGTCTTATTAGCTATTAATTCACTGTAGAAGATGACCCTTTTCAGCTCCGTAGTTAGCCTGACTCAATGTCAGCCAGGACTCATCTAGCGGTCTTATTAGCTATTAATTCACTGTAGAAGAAGATGAAAATGGTGCGGACTGTTGTGCTGTGTTTGGATTTGGTGTGCTGACAGCTTTAGCTAAGGACAAGCAGTCCGGTAACTGATGAACGCGTCATGCTTCTTGCTGGTAACGCCTCAGCCGCAGTCTCATGCTTAAATTTGTGCTCTCAGTCTGCATGAACTCGGGATAATGCAGTCTTAGGCGTTTTATGTTTAACTTAGCGTCGCCAAGGGCCAAAGCGGGACTTCATCTCTTCCACTGCGCTCATATGCAACGCTTGAACTTGACCCGAGTATTTCGGCCCAGTGGGGGCGTCATCACGCAAGACCCAAGTTGTCTTCCAGGAATTTCTCCGTCGAGTAACGGGCCGCGTCCTTTGCTAAAAGCACTCAGTCAAACTCCTTCCTTCCTTAAGTTGGCCGATGGGTGTCTCGTACCAGTCAAACATTCGGTCTTTTGCCAGGCATTGCGCAAGCGCAGAGTTAGTGCTCTACACGGTATCGAATGGAGAACGCAGCCTTGGTCGAGACGCACCCCGTCACTTACCGCTGGACAAGCGGGTGGAAACCTACAGGCGAGACCCATTGCAACCTCAGCGTCTCCTGTCGACAGGATCATTTCCGTCGACGACGAGGCTCCTGGAATGGAGCAACGCACATTGCCGACTCGGACGATGACTGTGACACCCCTCGGAGACCAAGCACTACCCGCGCACGGTCGGTGCTGGTCTCACCTACTCGACTCCGTCTCATTTACGAGGACGAAGATGCCAAAGCTCGCGTATGTGGCAACGTACAGCGTCTACTCGACGTCGTCCAGAAGGATCCAAAGGCGACGACCACGAACGCACAAGTTGCGCGTAAAGTGCTCAAATATCGCCGTGTTATGGGGAGACTGGACGACGTAAACATTGAAGACCCGGACTTCGACGCGTCTGCGTTCTTCGGGATCGAGTGGTGTCGTTTGGGTGCCCCCTCAAGTTGAAGTCGTTCTGTTCATGTTGAAGTTTGCCCTCTCTTGCTCACAAAGCAACAATTGCAACAGTATAAACTGAACGAGGACAAAACGACACCAAAAAAACTTTAGGGCGGACGAGAGTTCTGCATTCCAACACTGCGTAGCATTTAACGGAGGCCTAAGGCCGAATAATTTGTATGTGACTTTTTCAATTGCCTTTTGTTCCTATAGTCGCGATATATCGCTATTATAATACATGTAGTCAGTCGAACTTATTGGTGTTGTGTCTCTAATTGTTTATTTACCGAACGTCGAAAATTAGACATAATATTTAAGATTGCGTGAGCCGAGCGAAACGCCTTACTGGTCTCTTGGCTCACATGACGATACGAAGAGCTCAGTACAGGAACTTGTAGAATTTTTGCATTGTTTAGAGAACGGTTCTACCAATTCCGAGAGTCATAAATCAAGTTGCGGCTTGTAGACTTCAATCTTGAACACCTGCACCTTGCTAGCCAACGTAGCGCGTTACACATACGCAACTGTGCCCTCTGCGAGCAGTTGTGCTACAAGTACAAGAGGGACTGTTCGTGGGCACATTGAAGTGTCTGTAGACGACAGCAGATACACCAACGGACTGACCTCAGCACCTCTTGCACCCGGTGTCACACTGGGCACTAACGGGACTTGCTCACATTTTTCGTGGAAGGGCCGAATAGAGTTCACGCAAGCAATCATACGACGCATACAACCATCGAACCGATTTGCACCGACACCTCACGCTGCACCCGACGATCAGCTGTACGGTGTAGGTTTACATTTAGCCCTGAAGTAATGTCGACGCCAAAAAATAAGCAAAAATTGGGAAGACGATATTTGCAGCAAGCGAATTGATTTTGATTTTACTGGTTTAGAAGGAGGACATGTTGCTGCTTGGCTGTTCGCTTGGCCATTACACACCTAGCATGTCGTAGAGGAGAGGTGGAGTTACCGTGACACCTCAACGAGGGATGCCAATAATAAGTCCCTCTTTGTATCCTTCCCCCCTCCACAAAAATATATTTACGATTAGACTCGCACATAGGCACTTCAACGTACACTGAGGTGAAGTCACTTTATTCGACCAACTGAGAGAGCGTCCACTGCGAACCCGCGCGGGGTCGGCATAGTAGGGCTGTGTGGGTGTTTGCGGAGGCGGGCCAGTGCTTATTAGCCATGACTTCGAATTTGAATTCCTGGCTAAAACTAGTTTTTACTGTTTTTTCGTAAAAACTCTTTTTTTTTGCAGACCCAATCCCTAAAAATTGGCTCAAATCACCCAATTGTATGTCACAACGATTTGTGTACATGTAAAAGACCGCGGCGACCTCGGTCATGAGCAAAAGAGGCATGTGAGCAACATTTCAAAAACGAAGCTTAAATTATTATGTGATCGGCAAAAATCGACTGCCTTTCTGAAAAAGACTTTTAAGTCCAAGAAAAGAGGACATTTAGAAGCGAGTTTACATATTATTATTTTAATAGTGCTTGAACTCTAACCTGGCAATTTTATAACGATAGAAAACTCTGTTGAGTGTGCAACCCGCCTAAACCACCATCAGCTGTCAGACCACATGAACCTCAAAACGCTTGATAACTTATTTCCTCCCCAAGCTCCAGTGATACTAAAATTAGAGAGCGCAAATTTGCTACATTTATGTATTATATTAATTGAAACAGGACTAGTTTTAATTTGCTGCCATCTTCAGAAAACTTGATAATTTACACCGATATCATTCTCGAATGAAAATGTTTTGGCCACACTGTAGAATCACTTGCTTCACCATCAATGTGGCCGATGACGCTCAAAGAAAAGACTTGGAGAGAGAAGGCGTCACGACGAAGCAAGCATGGGTGGAGCGGACCTCAACGAGATGTGAACATTGTCCCTTCCTTTCCTCATTTACAGTTGCGAGCTGCCCGACACAGTTCGACGCTGCGGTACAGTACTGTAGAAGTATTTTCAGCCATCCCTCTGCTCTCGTGCTCCCTCCTCGAACAGAAGCCAAGTTATTAAATTAACTGTAGTGGCCAACACAAGAAGACCTCTACAATTGCTCGACAACTGAGAGTGCAGTTTGGTAACGTGGGATATCAACGGAAGAGCACACATCGATATTATAACAAGCAGACACGGAATTCATTAACACACCAACTACGGATCCCACTACTTTAGAGAACGAATTAGCTCTATTGACTCCTCATTCCGACATTTACCCCTGGGTAGGAGGTACAAGCTTTGAAGTGCGGTCACAACCAGGAGTCAAATCAGCGCTGATCGTCACCAAAACACCTCGATTGACCAACAGCTCGAAGCGTTTCTACAGTAAAACACAAGCTCGAAGCAGCTTTTAACTGTGTAGAGTGAATGCTGACGGTGACCCTCCTCCGTGGCTTCTGTGAGATCGAAAACCTCACCACCACCTACAACCACATTGTGGAATCAATGGACGAGCAGAAGGACAATATCCGACGACAACGACGACACAGTGACTCGGGGTCTCCCCTACCGACTTCTGACGCCCATTCCGACCCTGGATCATCTGCTTCCGTCGTTCGTGCTGGATTAAGTCACTTTGCACCTCTTCTTGTCGACTTTGACCACGTTCCCACCCCTCGTTTGTGCGCCAATTCAACTGGACCTAGTCTCGAGTTCAGCTTTAGCACAGTACAGCACATTGGTAAACGACGAGCGTCAGGTGAAATGATCCACCAACTATCAGAAGCCAAGACGCAACCCCAAGCAAGGAATGGGATGCGACGTCCCGACCTTCCACAGTGGCCGGTAGTTTCAATGCAAACCAAATTTAGAGAGCAAGAAACTCAGTCGACTGCAACCTCGAACGTGCCGCAGCGGGCGTCCACTCGACGAACCACGACGACCACGAGATGGTCGCCATCAATGGCTGGCGGTCGGAACCACCCCAAGAAGCCTACAAGATCGATGGTGACGCCTCCCGTTCGCCCGATCTCCAATGCCACGAAGAATATCAGCTTTGCAATGTTGCAACCGCACTTTGAGCGACCATTGCAGCATGCAGCAGACAGTTTCGGAGTCTGCACGACATTACTTAAGAAAATCTGTCGACGGAACGGTATCAGTAACTGGCCGTATCGTAAGATCTGTGGGTTAAGGAAGAGCATTGCGTCTATGGCTAAGCAGGTGAACTACTTTGACGGTGAACAGAAGCGCGCGTACGCTGATCAGCTGAGGAAACTGGAGCATGAGCTGCAGGCATTTTTAAGGACTGGAAACGAGCCGACGGAGGAGTTTCTGCGGGTGTTAAAGGCAGGAGCTGTTTCATCTGCCGCGTCGGACAAGAAGCTGCAGCATGATGGTCACCCTGTTGGGATTGAAGACGAGGACGTACAAGAGGAAGCGCTGGAAGTGCCGGCTTGGACACCCCGGCCAAGCATTGCACAGCCTTATTACACCAATGTTATTGTAAATGAGCTACCGACTCCGCCGACTGTACAATTTGAAGGGCAATATTGGCACTCTCGTCCAGATGAAATCCCTGTGGAGCTTCCACCGCAGACTTTAGTCTATGCTACGAATCACCGTTCGCTACCGTCGATCGCGTCGATTCTACAGCACCAAAGATATTCGAGTCCGAGTCGAGCGGCCTCATCGCAGGATTCGAGAGAAACACCAAACGATTTACAGTACGAGGCGGATCAACCAACACAATGGCGATACTTTCCTCCGGCAAACGATGATGTAGTATAACTAGCGAAGAGAATGCAGGGCAGAGAGCAAAAGCTCATATTTATCACAGAAGAAAGACCGGGTGTGCACGTGATAGAAGACACAATTTAATTGGTACATGTATTTATAGTTTTTACTGACCATGTAGTCAAAAGTTTAACCCCCTCTAGCCCCGCCGCCTGTATTCTACAGGATAGTCAATTAAGTTTGCCTGGATGCTCAACCTGGCCAGTACTATTTATAATTCGAATTCATGACACGATTGAAAGGTAACGTGATGCCACTTGACGTTAGTTAACTGGTGAGAAGACGTACTCGTCAAGTGCGCACACTACTATGGCGCGAACATCTTCCATATTTTATACTACTGTAATTAACATTTAATAAACGTTAGCTAAAATTAACTTATAAATGTATGACCCATAAAATTGTTTGCGGAGCATAATTTGACCCAAATGCGGAGGATCCTCGTCGGTGCTACTTACCCGAAGAGTCGATGTATTTACGTATCACCGTGTATCACCGAATAAGTCATTTCTAACATTGACGGGACTTTTCTCGATCTTGCATTACCGTAAGCACGGAAATACGTGAATTACCGCCAATTCTATCTCAGTATGTTCGACGCATTGTCCCCGTTTTACCTACAACAAACGTCGAGATGCACATGACAAAAGCAAGTGAAAATCCCGAGCGAAATTTCGTAGTAAGTGCTCGGATACAAGTCACCGCATACTCTTGTGCTTTCAGCCTTCAGCTGAAATAACAGTTTTCCCTAAATGGTGCACAGTGCTGCCAATTGCCGACGTCTCATTTCGTCCGAACCGTACATTTTTAGGGTGCGGTTTGCAAAATTCACAGTACATTTATAAGTTAATTTTTGTACACGATGATACGCAAATACATCGACTCTTCGGGTAAGTAGCACCGACGAGGATCCTCCGCATTTGGGTCAGATTATGCTCCGCAAACAATTTTATGGGTCAAACTCGGATCGACTCGTTTTTGGAATCAAATAATATTTGAGCCTCTTTGGGTCTTAGCA
>JAIKVB010001717.1:0-11234 GCA_024679045.1 Phytophthora brassicae
GCTGTCATTAAAGTCATCCGGAACGGTAATTTGTACTTTACCACTCGACGAAGATCCAACCAGTATCGTACTTGTATCCAGATGAAGCGCTTGAAGAGTAGACAGGCTCGACGTGTTTTCGTTGTGCGTTAATGTCAATTCACCACCTATGCTTAAGAATCCACGCGTACCATCGAGCGTAATACCTTTCAACGTAGGATCATCCGCATCCGTGTTCGCCACTGTAACTGTTCCAGCTGGGTCGACAAAAAGCAGAGACTTGCCACCAGCGCTCGTTACCACACTTCCAGACCTCGATACAAGATTTAAATCACCCTGCTCCTTCACACCACCAGAACTATTCGCAGCCGTAGTCATCACGGTACCATCATCGAAAATTACCCCTTTCCTGGCAGTTATATACTCAGCCTCAACCATGGGGGCTATTCGGTTTGTACACCAACAGCACAAGCACTAACTTCAGTCCAGATACCATAACAAACCACACACCAGCAAAACTAATGGTAACGTACATTCTATCCTGTTCGTGAAGCTCGCCGTGCCATTGGCATAAAACGACACGCCGTAGAACTTTTGCGCCTCTCCAGTAACCAGAGCCCGCCGTCCTACACGCAGCTCTCCATCGTCAAAGGAAATTGTACCTTCCGAGTACACAGAGTTCGAGTAACCTACATCCATTATCAATACAATTCCGTCACACTTCCTCCCAGTTATATAAACACTAGAGCCAACGGACGTACCGCTTTTAAGGAAGATCTGGGCGTCATCCTCCGCCACCACCGTAAATCTGTTGTCCACTGTCGTTCCGAATAAGTCATTTTGATGGGACGCAAAGAAGTCGGTCTGTGTGAGGTAAATGATGATGCAGGTCATGAGCGCGAAGCTCAGCAGTATGAGCACTCCAATCGCCGTCCAGAACACATCGTGGTCCTCTCGTTTGCGTCTCCTGAGCGTAATCCTTTGCAAAATACCTCCACTAGACCGGTATCGGAAGCTACGAGCTTCTGTATCCGAGTGGAAGAAGCCGCGTCGCCCACGCAGCCTCCGCAGTCGCTGGACACTCATCCTTCCGGTCGCGTCCACGTCCTCGTCCTCGTCCAGGATCAAGTGTCCTTTGCGCAGATCGTCACCTGGAGATTCCATGGCGACCGCTTGGCGGCCGCGTCTGTACGCGTGCTCCTCCCCATCCGTAGACTGATTGTCTTCCTCCGTGTCTTCTTGTAATTCCTCGTCCTCCGACGTCTGAGATGGAGACGCGTCGCTGCCGTCATCGTAATAACCCTGAGCGTCTGTTCCGTCCAGCGTCAGAGAGCGACGAGCGCGGCCTTCAATCAGCGCGGGGCCGTTGCTGGCCACGTCGATCACCTCGTAGTCCTTGGCCAAGTCGCTCTGCATTAGACGCGGTGGGTAAGACACTGAAGTTTGTGCGTGAGTGGCCAAGTTGTACCAGAAGGATGGCACATTCCGCGTCCGTCTCACGTAGTAATTGAGCTAGCACATCTGTAATTAATTTTCTGTTTTAAAAAAAGGTAATATTGTTTATCCAGTTTATTACAGTTTGGTCATGATATCTTTACTAAAATTACACAGTCAACGATTGAAGTTCAAGTTGACTCAGTTCGACTTTTAAGCGCAATGGCAAGCAACTACGTGTTGTACTCGTACTGGCGCAGCAGCTGCACGTGGCGCGTCCGCATTGCATTGGAGTGGAAGGGGATCCCGTTCGAGTACCGGCCCGTGCACCTACTTAACGGCGGGGGTGAGCAGTTCCAGGACGAATACACGAATCTCAACCCGAATCAGGTACCGTATGAGCGCTTTACGTGCTGTAACGTAATTTACCATACTAAATGGCTGCAATGCAGCGCCTCCCAACGCTCGTAGTGGACGGCCACGCACTTCCGCAGTCTGGAGCTATCATCGAATTCCTAGAGGAGACGCATCCGAACAAGCCACTGCTGCCAAAAGATCCATTGGCTCGTGCCCAAGTTCGCAACTTGTGCGCCATCATTGGCTGCGACATCCAGCCTATTCAAAATCTTACGGTGCAGATTAAGGTAAAATATGGCTTAATTGTGAGGGAGGGACATCAGTTGGTGATGTATACCTTGTGCCTTGATGCTGTACAGGCAACGGAGGATCTGCCAGAAGAGCAGCGAGCAGCGAAAAAGCAGGAGTGGGGCAGATTCTGGATTGAGCGAGGCTTTGATGCACTGGAGCGAGAGCTGGTCAAGACAGCGAGTGTCTACTGCTTTGGCGACGAGGTCACGCTTGCGGATCTTTATTTGCAGCCACAAGTGTACAACGCCAATCGCGTTGGTGTGAACATGAACAAGTACCCGACGATTGTTCGCATTGCTGCCGGACTCGAAGCTGTGCCAGCATTCCAACGGGCTCATCCGTCTAAACAACCAGACGCTGTTAACTGAACTGAGAACAGAGATATGGGGATGTGAAGCTTGGATTTCATTTCACTCTAGTGCGTTTATTTAAATGAACGCAGCTTCTCCTTCACAGCTTTAAGATGTTTCTTGATGATCCGGACTTGCTCTTTATCCACTTCGCTTCGAGCTTTTTCGAGCTCCAGCGCGACTTCCATCTCCTTCTTTAGTTTCACGTACTGATCCTGTGTCAAATTATCCCCAAAGGGGGAACTCAGGAGTGAGTTGGCATCGACACTGTCTCGAATTGTGCGGAGAGTGTTTGCAAAGTCATGAATGCACCGTTGGCGGCGGTAGTTAAACCACGGCTCAAAGTGAGGAGATTCAACGAACGCCGTGTACAGCGCCTTCCACTTCGACTGTTTAATCTGCGGCGGCAATTTACGAGGCTTGATGCTCGAAAGTAAACCCGGCAGAGTAAAAGGCTTCATGTAATCTTCAGCACTCATGTACAAATTCGAGCGTCTCCCACTCGCTTTCCAAATACCAAAGTATTGTTCGAATGGGTGCAAAAAAGTTTTTGTGAGTCTTCGGAAGTGCTGTAGTTTGGTTCGTTCAAGTAGCATAAACACAGTTAATTAATAAACAGTTGGGACTCATATCAGCCTTAAAGAAATAAAGCCTTTCATACCTTTCGAAGAAGCGCATTATTGATCGTAACGTACGGCTCTTCTTCGTGACTCGTAGTCTGAGTGATGTGAATTTCAGGTGGAAAAACAAGTTGACGAAGAACACTGACATCTGGAGTTACGTAGCGAGGGCAACGCCTCAAGAGCTGCAAAAGCACAAGGCAGGGTCAGTAAAACAAAGGATAACTAAGTGTAGCATTTCCTTACCATGGATCGGTGACTATTTTCAAAGTCATCCAGCTCCACACTCTTTTGAATACGAAGACAAATTGTGCCTGTTTCTCCCAGTTCTGCAGTAGTTTCGGGCTCTATACGCACGAACAATTTTTGTGTTAGAAAACTTTTGAACAAAAGCAAACACACATAAGTTGAGTCCAACTTTTTCCTTGCTGAGCTTTTGGTGGCTCTAAGAACGGAAAAATTAGTGCATTTGGCCAGTGGCTCAGGGACTACAAAACATTTATATATCGGTTGTATCAGCATAAGAATATTAACTTCAGTTTTTGCGCACATGTACCTTCATAAAGAATGGGTTCGTGGTGCCAATTACAGTCACGTCCTTTGGGCTGCTAATACCATTGTTTTGACGCTTTGAAAGTTCCTGTTAGTGTAGATGAAGTAAAAACGGTTAGGATTCCACCAACATTTTTGTTCTTCCAATGAGTAAATCGTACATCGAAGTCAGCTTCGTAGACTGTAAAGTATGGTCGGCAGTCACCTTGAAACTGGAGTGGAGCGATTAAACTGCTCTCAAAATACAGACAAGTACTGTATGGTTAATTGGTACTTCAAGTAGTACGTTGGTCTTTCGAGATCAAGCATAAGCATCATACCTGGTAAAAGCAAGTGTAGCCTGACTGCATGTCCGGGCATGAGGAGATAAAATCAAAACGCTTTCTCCAGTGATAGCAAATTGCCATAGTAGCCAAAGTGATTCTTCGAGGCCCATGAAACTGGAATACAGGCCCATATTCTGCGTAGGATGCAACATGAAACATTTTAGTAAAATACTATAGGGTCTATCGTATTCCAGTCTAAACGTAACATACCTCAAAAAGAGTTGATTGGTGAGCTCGTTTAGAAAGCAGAAGATCTCCAAACGATGGTGATGGTGGGTGTTGCCGCCTTGAAACCACAAAATTGCCACTTTCAACCAGCACGGTTTCTTCTGTATCGTCGTCTTCTTCGTCATCTTGCTCAATTTCATTAAAATCAGGCACATCGGTGGCACCACCATCATCTTCCTCGTAAATAAAATGCGAGTGAAGAGGTGAGTCTGGATCCGACTCGTAGATTGCGTCTAAAACCTCATAGTCGAGTAGTTGAGGAATGATACACGAGATGTATGTGCCTGCCAATGGCAGCACCACTGGCTTGTCGTGTACAATATCCGGCCTGTTTAATCATCACACCGTGTGCATATTAAGTCATCCCTTTGGAGTTCAAATCATATTCACAGAGATACATACCACGACGTAATGTTGTTGTACACAGCCGTCAAGACTTGTGGTCCAGCCGTGAAGAAGAGCGGACCGACCACCCGCAGCACACGGTCATAGAGATCCACATAAGGCTTCGTACTAACCAATACTAGAGCCTTCTGGAAGTACCCACGAGTGCGCGACTCGTCCTTCTGTTGTCGGAACAGCACAAAACCGAACAGAAGATCGGGGCTGTTGCAACGCAAAACAAAGTCTCCTGTAAGCAAACCCACCGGAAATATAAATCAGTCATAAGGAAGTCGAAACTTACTCGTCTACTCTGTCCCCGAAGCGCACAATGAATTGCGTGTCCCCCTCGTCCTGATTGTTGCAATGGGGTAGCGCCAGGTGCGCCAGACTCGTTTTGGCAGCGTCAGAGAGGCCGCAATTCAAGGGGTGCAACGCGTCCAGTTTCTGCCCCACGTCAATGTCAAATACTACAGTCGCTAGAGCGCGAAGTCCGTACGTAGCGGCCAAGTCCTGGGTCTCCTCGGCCATCATTGTGTTCCCCTTGTAGGATACTAGCAAAACGTGTAGCCATCCTAACAAAAAAATATAACGGTTGAGATGGCTACATCATACACCTAACCAAAATTAGCCCATAATTTTCAATACTATACACATCTTTATTCATTTTACAATCATAGCCTCTCGATGTCAGCCGTCAATTGCGAGAGTTAATCATGCTACACTCGACGTACCGAAGCTCATGGGCGTCCGCTCGCCAGCAGCAGCGCGCAGTCTCCACCAAGAGCTTCTCAAAACGCGCCACCATCCGCGATGCGCGAGAACTAGCTATTGGTTCTCGTGTAGCCGTGGGCGGCTGGGTCAAGTCTGTTCGCAAACACAAGTCCGTCAACTTTGTGAATGTGAACGACGGTTCGTGTCTTGGAGAGCTACAAATTACGCTGCCAGCTGAAGCATCGGAAGGAAATAGCACTCTGGACGCCAAACTCAGCGAAATTACCGTCGGATCGAGTGTATTCGTCGAAGGAGAACTGCGCGAAGTACCTGGCGGCAAACAGAAGCGAGTGGAGCTGCACCCGAGCACGCTAGAGGTGCTCGGAAAGTGCGACACCAAGACATATCCGCTGCAGAAGAAGTACCACTCGCTTGAGTTCCTGCGCGAAAATCTGCACTTGCGAGCGCGCACCAACACGTTCGGCGCCGTCACTCGTGTGCGCAATGCACTCAGGTACTGCGTCACTTTGTTATTGTCGCTTGTATGAAGGAGTTAAAGAGTTTGTGGCTCATGGTGTTTTGTATGTTGTGCTTGTTAGTCAGGGTCTGCACTCGTATTTCCAGGAGAACGACTTTTTGCACTTGCACAGTCCGATTTTAACGTCCAACGATTGCGAGGGTGCTGGCGAGATGTTCCGGATCGCCAAGATCGGTCTGTTATAACCTTGTTTCCTGTCATTTTGTGACATCGGTTGTCGTTTGTAGTAGAACTAACGATTGGATTGCGTCTTATGTGGTCATTCAGAAGGGAAAAACGAGGAGTTCTTTGGTACGCCGACGTATTTGACAGTCTCGGGACAGTTGCATGGTGAGATGTACGCCTCCGCATTGAGCAAGGTTTACACGTTTGGACCTACGTTCCGTGCCGAAAACAGCAACACAACGCGTCACCTTGCAGAGTTCTGGATGGTGGAACCTGAGATGGCCTTTGCGGGTCTTGAAGAGTGCGTTTCTTCAGCTCAAGGAGCCGTCCAGCGATCAGTAGCTTATGCGTTGAATACGTGTGCCGAAGACATCGCCTTCTTCAACAAGAATTATGACAAGGAAATTGCTGAGCGACTAGAGCGTGTAGTGGAGAAGGATTTCGCCCGTTTAACGTATACGGAGGCGATTGATGTTCTCCAAAAAGCAGAGGCGGGTGGCAAGGGTAAAGTCCGTTTTGAAAAAAAGCCCAAGTGGGGAATGGATTTACAGACGGAGCATGAGCGATATCTTGCTGAAAAGTACGTTGGAGGTCCGGTCTTCGTGACGGACTACCCAGCTGACATTAAGGCGTTCTACATGCGGAAGAATGCACCTGATGCCCAAGAGCGCGAAACGGTTGCCGGTATGGACTTGCTTGTTCCAAAGATTGGAGAACTAGTCGGAGGTAGCGTACGTGAAGAGCGTTTTGAGGTGTTGGAGAAGAAGATGCGTCATCTCGGCTTGCTGCCTGAAGGCAACCTTGATAGTATTGATTCTGACCTAGATTGGTACTTGGATCTCCGTCGGTATGGGTCAGTACCACATGCTGGTTGGGGTCTTGGTTTCGAGCGGCTCGTGCTGTTTGCCACTGGTATGGATAACATTCGCGATGTGATTCCGCTGCCACGCTTCCCTGGGCAATGCAAACATTAATCACATTTCCCTTGCTCACCCAACCAAAACTAGACGAGTGCGTGAATGTTGTGCTGGTATCCTTAAATATGTTGCTGCACAAGTGAGAATACTGGAGTCTTTATTGAGTACATATGACATCATTGATGTTGATTTCAGTTTGCACACTCAGGTGTTTGTAATTTCTGTACATGGCTGTTTGTCGATCGTCGTTGTTTGCGATATCGTCCCGTGATACGCGATAACCTCGTTCTTTGCTGGACAGTGGGGATGAAGCTCGGCTCTGTCTACATATAAACCACCATTTCGTTGGTGGTCGACCCTTTGGATATACATTGCTCACCTTGAGCCAGTTCTACTCTACTGTTCACCTCGTTATTGTCGTCGATACTGGATTGGTGAGTAAGTCGGCAGCTCTCCCCTCAGGTACGTAGCAGCCTTCATTTCATTCGCTAATCATTGCGGGAACAGCTTGCTCAACAAGTCCCTGTTGATTTCGAAGAGCTTGTTCTTGTCCTCGAGCAAGACCGCGTTTTCCTGCTGCAGCGATTTCTGTTCGTTCTGCAGATTGTCCACTTCGCGCTGCTTCGTGTCCAGCATGTGCTTTAGAGCCTGGTTCTCGTCCGCAAAGAGCTTAAGACGTGCTTGCAGTTGGTTGGTATACAGACTGTTTCCCAGCAAAAAGTCGTGAAGAGAGGCCAAACTCTCGTTCTGATCATCGACTTGCTCATGGTTCGCACTCACATCTTTTCCTTCACCCGATGACGTCCGCGACTTCTTAATACGCAGAAGAATGTTCACTGGGTCACTGAACGAGTTCGAAAAGACGGAACTTTGCACTGGAGTGCGCTCAACTCGAAGGCCGGACGCCAAAGCATCGGCATGGTTCTCCATCATTGGAGCTCCCATTCCCTGGGTGTTTGGTGTCAGAAACCCAGGAAACCCGCTATAATCGTAGGGCTGTTGCTGCTGAAGGCAAACCTGCTGCTGCTGCTCGGGCCCACCAGCCTGTTGCCGCTGAATGAGACGGCTGCGGACAATATCCAGAGTAGGAAGAGCATGCGAAGTGGTCGGTACTGCAGAAGCGTATCCGTTGCCTTGTAAAGTCCCTGTATCCGAACTGGCACGACTGTTGTTACTCAAACTACTGCCGATCGACGATGATGGCATATAACCCGCGATGCTCCGTGACGCATTTACAAGGGAGCTCGATGCATCAGTTGGCGAAGTTAGTGGAGCACGTAGTCCTGAGCTCGCCAGGTAGTCCTTCTTGTCCATCTTCTTGGCCTTCTTCTTACACTCAGTTGCAGCCACAGGGGAAATGACGTTGTTCAGCTCTGGTAGATAGTGACGGGCCAGACCGTCTTGCGAGAATCCCAGAGCTCCGTTGGATGAAGCGCCATGCGGAGTTGTCGTGGCGCTAAGTGGCAGCCCGTTCATAGCCGGTTGAATGTGAACACCCGACGTATTCATCTGAATGTGCATCCCCGTGCTTTGAGCGGGAAATCCTTCCGAATCACTTTCACCCGGTGGCATTTTTCGTTTGTTACAGGGCGACAGCTTCTTCCCCGCGGCTGTGTTCCCATTTGAGGTTGTACTGCTGGAGCCACTGGCAGGCGTTCGTCGAGGAGCCTTTTTGCGCTTAATGAGCTGTAGCATCTCTGGCTCATTCTCTCGAAAGTATGGGTGACTAAAGGTGCAGATATCTGTCTTTGACTTGGTCCACTTGCGGAAGCCAAAGTAGTTAAGCTGGCGCTGAAAGCTGTGGAAGTTGGTGTGGTTGAAATACTTGGGTAAAATCTCATCTGTGACCGTGACAGGGTCCAGGATTTGGAGCGCTCCTCCGTCCTGGGACCACCGGATGACGAGGGAGCTCTCCACCTCCAAGATCTCATAGAGGAGTAGCAAGAACTTGGGGGCCTCGGGCTTGGCGCGCTTGCTGCCTTCTTTAATCGTGACGAGGTTCCACCCGTTCGGTTGTTGCGCAGATTCGTTCGCTACAGGTTGACGAGACTTAACTGCCCGACGCTTGGATGCGTCCAACTGATGGTGCTCGTGCTTCATGTTAAAGCCCTGTGTGATTGGGTCCAGGAGGGTTGCTTGCGCCACCATCGATGTCTGCGACTCGGATCGGGGCTGGAAGTGCGTGCTGCGGGCAGTTCTGGAAAAAAGAAGCTGCTGTTGCTGATTCTCGAAGCTTGGCCGATCAACCGGCGCGCAATCTTCTATAAAGATCGAAGGAAAAAAGGACGTTGCCGTCTTAGACAGCGGATCGATTGGCTTTAAACTCTTACAAAAGTAGCGCGGCGTCTATGCGTCCGTGCCTGGTTTCTTTTTTTTAGGAAAGCTCTGCTCGGTGTTCTCTCCGCTGCTGTTGGGCTGGGCGAGTAACTTTGGCGAATCTTAGCGAGTGGGGCCACTCAGCCAACTTGCAGGGGTTTCTTTTATTTGATTCTCTTTTTCGATATGGCTTATTGACCAATGGTATCACAAGACTGTCGAACTACATACTTTACAGCTTCGTCGCGTGTTCCTATCTTTTTCCCGGGAATCGTTCGAAAAATCAGGGTGTATCTTCAATTGCATTGGACACACCCTGTACCCTCGATATCGGAATACAAAGGGCTCTGGGAATCAAGGTCACATAATATTTTAGGCTTCAAGATTGTATCTTCAATTGCATTGGACACACCCTGTACCCTCGATATCGGAATACAAAGGGCTCTGGGAATCAAGGTCACATAATATTTTAGGCTTCAAGATTGTATTGACTGCTTATCACTCCTCATTTTGCCCATCGTTCTTCAAGACGGATGATCATTGCAGTCTTGTGGCTTTTTTTCGCAAGGGCAGTCGCTGCACTCCTAAGTTAGGAGTTATTATTTTTTTTTAATAGGAGTCCTAACTCCTCGCGAGTACAGTAGAGTGCTCGGCACGCTGGAAAGATCGGTGCTGGGTACGCCTACGCAAATACCGTGCGGCCATACGTTTGCTGTGACCACACACGCTTGCAATTGCTCACCTTCGTTGACCATTTATGTGCATTTCACCCGCTCATTTTCCAGTCGGGCAAAATACTCACTCTCTTGTCATTTTCGCTTTTCTGCTTGTGTGGGGAACTCTTTTGCATTAGAAGCTGTCAATGGGCATAAGTTCTTACACACTGGGCGGTTTGAAATGAAAAGGGTATCATTGAATCGACAAGATACAGGCTTATTTTTGCGTGATATCTCCGATGATACCCCAACAGTATTGACACAGATATAAGTCGATGAACATGGTTGGATACGCCATTTGTGTGCCCGGAAACTTGTTAAACATGTACGGTACCTGTTCGGCAGATAGTTTGCATGACACGATAATAACAAATCTTGTTGTAAGCTCTAAAGTTAAAACTTACAGAATCCTCAGATTTTCATGCAGCCCTAGAAGTGCGGGAGGGTAACCGCTTTTCGTAGTGGGGCGAGGCAAAGGACAGCACACTAATGCGGTCGAAAGCCGGTAAAAGTAATTCCCTAAATTATTTCTGACCGTGCATCTTTGCTAAATCGGACCTGTTACGGTACTCCACTTTTCATATTTGTGAGAGGGAATACCTCTCTAAACTGTTACACTGAAGTCTACCGTATTCCTTATGTGCTTAGGGAAAGGTTCGAGTCTGTTGAAATCGCCTCTGTTGAAAACCACTAACAGAGAGACTAAATGAGGTGGCAGTGGATGGTTGACCTTTGAAACTCACTATAGTTTGTCATCGGTACAATGTACCATTTTCTAATTTTGAGTGGACACAACCCATTCGCTCGCGAGACATCGAGAGCATGAGCAGCGAGGCCAGCGCTCCGTTGAGCCCGGAGGTGGTCGCAGCACCCCCACTGATTCGACCCCAACCAAGCGCAAGAGGTTCGTGTGGTCTGAGGGGATGATTGAGAGCCTTCTATCTCTACGCCTCGGTACGTTGGCGTCCTCCTTCGATGGTGGCCGAGCGTTACACAGATATCTGCAGCGTGGGAACGGCTCCGGCTCAAGTTTGTTCTGTCCCTGAGCGTGCAGATCAAAACGGCGCAGCTTAAGAACAAGTATCAGGCGTTAAAGAAGGAGTTTGCGTCTATCAGGCTCGCGGAGAGTGACACGGGCAACAAAACCGACGAGCCCATCGTGTACCCTACGCACTGGGACCTCCTGGTGCAGTACATCGGTGACAAGAGCGGCCTCGGTTCCACCAACTTCGTAGAGAGCGTTCATTCGGGCGCAGCAAAGCGAAAAGCGGAGATTGACGCTGAGGTCGAGCGCCAGCGCGATCAGCGCCGCAAGAAGGATAAGGTTGACATCGGTCAAGGTACTGTACT
>JAIKVB010001718.1:0-11223 GCA_024679045.1 Phytophthora brassicae
CCCTCTTTTTGACGCTGGCCTCCCCGCGCTGGACGATGTCGCGTGCGGTCGTGGCTGGGATGCGTTGTGGTCGGCGACGAGGACCCTGTCTCTCCCCTCCCTGTAGGCTTCTAGCACTCGCGTGCGGGCCGCCAGTCCGTGCTTCACATCCTTCGGCATGAGTGCCTGATGCCGAAGGGGTCGGAGTAACTTGACGTGCGGAAGAGGTGGGGGCGAAGGAGGTCGGGCCAAAGGAGGCCGGGGAGAATCTGTTTGTGACCAGCACTTTGCTATCCACTACTACTAAGTAATTCGGTATTGGTGTAAACTAAAATATGAAAAACATTTCAAATATTTTAATGTTACTTCTGTTACTTATTTACACTAAAAAACCCCTTACAGTGGGTTTGCTCGGGCAAAGGTGTACATGCCATAAGAATTGTGTACATGTATTCTATTTTGTGCAGACCAAATTTGGTCCTAAGCACTAAAATGGTTGTGGACCAAATTTGGTCCTACGCACATTTCCTTACTGTTGCAGCATTTGGTCCATGAGGACGTTTTCGATAAGTTGCTGGTCAGCTTTAATGTTGCGAGCTGCATCATTCAGCAAAAAGTCGGTGAGTGCTCGGACGTATTTGGGGTCGTAAATGGTTCCAGTTGGAGTATCCAGCATTCCGTGTGAAACGAGTTGCAACAATGACAACTCGTGCTGAGGAGTTGAAGCTCTGGCACGCTTAATGACTGCGTAGTTGCGATGGCGAGAAGTAAAGCCACCGAATGGCTTCTGCGTGATATCGACGGGCGTGATTGACGCAACCCAAACGACAATTTCGCGATCAGCTTCAACGTATCGGCGAACGATCTGCTTGATGCGAACGTCGGTGCTCGAGTTACCGGCCACCAGCTCCTTGGAAAAGTGCTCAATAATCGTGTACGGGGTGTCAAGGTTCTGTCACATCAGAGTCATGTTAGACAAGCCAATTGGGCTTTCATCGAGACTTTTGTACCTGCGCAGCTTTCGCGTACAAGGTGCCTCGATGTTTCTTTGAGCCCTTGAAATAGCTCCATGTCGCTTCTGCAGTTGCATGCAATCCGAAAGGCATCTCCTTGTTCGAAAACACCTCCAGGTACATTCCATTGACACCTTCACGCATTTCTACGTCTCGTTGAGTCAGCTCCATCCAGGCTAAACCATTCGCCGCCAGCACAGTATCCACTTCGCTATACGTATCATTGAGATATCCTAAAAGCTCTTGAAAATCCCAAGCGTCCACACGGAAATCTAATGTGTGGCGTGAAGGACATCCTTCATCCACGGATCTTTGGATTGACGTGGAGCAGTCGGCAATCTGAACCAGCACAATCAATGGTCATTCGTTTCTAGTACCGTAATAAAGCAGTACTGTACAACAGTCAAGCTACTTATCCACTCTACCTGCTGCTGTGCTCGCTTGAGTAACATGCTCTCCAAACCCTTGGCCACCTTAATCTGACTCGCAAGAATGAGCTTCAACCGGACATTCTCGCGCTCCGACTGTTCTCGTTGGCTTCTCTCACGAATGGCTGCGTCCTCCCAGTCACTTGTCGCTTGCATCACTAGTTCCTGACTCAAATTTACACCACTCCAATTTTCTACATGAGCCTCGTCTTGCCTTCCGAGTTGTGTCGACAGCTCCAACGCAGTATCTGATCCATTACGTGTTTGCAGCGTCTGTAACTCGCACTCCAACTGATCTACTGTACTCTGCAAGTAGGTGATTTCACATTCGCGCTCACTATGAGATTGATTTCTATCTCTGCTCGCCTTCAAACTTTCCAAATGACGCAGTGAATTGTCATTTTCAGAGATTTGACGCTCCATCTCCTCCATAAACGATAGATCTAATGCAAGCGGCTGCTCCAATCCCACAAATGCTTCATAAGACGCCTCTGTCGCTGCAAAACCGTCCACGAAGCTCAGCACCGCCTCAAACGCATCGTCGTCGTCCGACAAAAACGCCATCACCAATGACGACCAAGTTCAAGTACCTGTTCAAAACCTACCCACCTACCAGTGCACAAAAGTGAGCATATTGTGGGTGCGCCACATATATTGGTGTGCAAAACACCATTATACTTTCTTTTGCCACGTAAAACAAGAAGCAGCTAAGATTGTCATGGCGCAACCAGGTACAATACGTCGCTCTGCTTCCTTCCCTTCAAAAACAGACCCATTAAATGGGTAGGTTTTGTACAGGTACAAATTTTTATCTCATCCCCACCGGTATGTACCGGTATTCTGTATGTTATGTGTACACTCCATCTACCCTGTGTACACCACACCATCATCACACTCTTTTTTTGCCACGTAAAACGAGAAGCAGCTAAGATTGTCATGGCGCAACCAGGTACAATACGTCGCTCTGCTTCCTTCCCTTCAAACCGATCGGCACACGACGCTCAACAGTCTCTCTTAATTCCTGCAGGATCCTTCCCCAACCCCAATCAACAGCGTCAGCGCCCGACGCCGTTCCAGGCAGCGCCGGTCTTTAACGCGGCCCCGCAGTTTCCCACGCAACCAACAGTGGGCCAGCAGCGGACACCGCAGCGCGGACCTGCGCACCAATTCATTCAGAAACCTCAGGCTCAGACGCAGGCTCCATTGCAGGACGATGGATTCTTCAGCTCTCAGGCCACACCGGCCTTTACCCAGGACGTAAGGCTGCAGGACTTTTATGGTATTTTAATTAAAAGGTGATTGTGACTGACTATTGTGAACTCTGTATAGTTCCACCAGCCAGGAATGAATGCGATTCCTGCCCCACAACAGTTCCAGTCGACACCCGCGGGTTTCCAGCAGCGTCATCCGACCCACGGTAACAACTTTGGCGCTGATTGTGGCTGACTCTTGTGTACTTTGTACAGTTCCACCAGCCAGGAATGAATGCGATTCCTGCCCCACAGCAGTTCCAGTCGACACCCGCGGGTTTCCAGCAGCGTCATCCGACCCACGGTAACAACTTTGGCGGTTATACACCGAACGCTCCGCAGCAGACGCCGCCGAACAGCAACCCAGGGCCGCACATGATACACCAGCAACAACCAGACTTCATGAACCAATTGTCCAGGTTTGCAAATACTATTTAATTGCTTTTTCTACGATGATGTGGGGCTAACTGAGTGTTTTATTGCTCTAGCAACCCAATGGCAGGACTGGCAATGAACAGTGCACAGGACTTTTTGCAGAAGCAATCAGAGATGTACCTTCCAGGGGCCTATGGGGTGTGGGGCAGTCTGAAGTACTATTTCACTGTTAATAACTCTTACGTTAAGAGTCGTCTCAAGGTGCGGATTGAAAATGGTGACGGTTTACAAGTGAAACTGTTTGTTCTGATAGTTTTTACTTGTTTATTAGATTCTGCTTCTCCCATTTCGACACAAAAACTGGCGCCGCATGGGAAATGGCGACCAAGACGAGTCCAAGCCGGTATGTTGGTGTGTGGGAACATAAGTTACCTTTTGGATCCTATTTTTAATCAAATGTGTTAATGTGGTATCAGATGCAATATGCTCCTCCCACGCGTGACAACAATGCTCCGGACCTGTATATTCCGCTGATGGGGTTCCTGACCTACATTTTGATCGTGGGATACAGCAAAGGCACTTCAAACCAGTACGTTGTGTCTTAACTCCATGGCTCTATAACTCACTAACTACGAATTTGCTTCTATAACAGGTTCAGCCCGGATGTCATTACAAAGGATGCGAGTTACTGTCTCGTCATGCAGCTGATTGAAATTGGTGTGCTTGCCGCCTGTCTCTACGTGCTGAGCAGCTCCATCTCGTTCCTGGATCTAGTGTCCTTCTCGGGTTACAAGTACATCCCGTTGGTGATCAATACTGTCGTCTTCCAGCTATTTGGATCTATCGCTTACTACGTGTCTCTCCTGTATACTGGCGTTGCGGTATCATATTTCACGGTGCGCATGTTACTCTCCTGCTTCACATCCTGAAACTTCGAAATACTAATTGTATTTCTTTGTCATCCGCAGCTCAATTGCATGAAAGGAAGCGTAGCGGAACCAACGCCGGAAAATCGTCTATTCCGAAACTACTTGCTTTTTGGGTAAGAATCTTTTGTTTTTGGTCATTTACCGTAAATTGGCTAATCTTGTTGTTGTACTATGATTTGATAGCGTGTCATGCTTGCAAATGGTCCTCGTGTGCTGGATTTCTTACACTATTTCGCCCGGGGAGTAAATGTGGTGGTAACGGCAATGCAATGACAAGTTCTGGCCACCGCCATCCTGTTGTGGTTGACATGTACTTGAAGTAGTAGCCTTTGAGGTTTCTTGTCTGAGGCTTAATTACACAAAGGTCTAATGAGAAGTTGATTACCATAGCCACTCTTTGTCATTTCTAGCCTCAAACGAATCTGTCGTCCTTGTCTGATGGTTCTTTTGCCGTGGAACTTAATTACACAAAGGTCTAATGAGAAGTTGATATCCATAGCCGCTCTTTGTCATTTCTAGCCTCAAACGAATCTGTCGTCCTTGTCTGATGGTTCTTTTGCCGTGGATAAAAAAACCTTTGCAATGGGCGGTGTTAAAAAAACACCTAGCTGCCGACAGCCCGTGTGCTCATGAGCATGTAAGGCGTGTAGCAGCTTCAACTATAGTACAATAAAAGCTAGAAAACAATATGCAAAATGTGAACTGACACCAGACGATCGGAATGATCTGCTGTGAGGGGCGGAGTCGTTCAGGGGGGACTAGACACTGCTTCTGCCTAATGGAAGCAAAAAGCGCGATAAGTTGCAGTCACGCTGTTCCAGTCAGGTTCCCCACCCCAGTAGCAACATCCTCACTCGATCGATCTGGTTGTCGACGCCACTTCAAAGTTACGTCACGACGGCCATGATATCCACAGCGTCAAACTGGAAAGACCCGAAAGGTGTTGATCTCGTTGACTGGCGAGGAGGACTGGGCGACGGACACGTCTCTTCTTCCACGCGCTTTAACGGTGCAGACGCAGGTCGCGTCAGGATCTGCACATGCATTGGTCGCGGGGTATTAAATAGTGGAATTGCCGCTAGTTTCGCTGTCGGTCGCGACGGTTTGCCGAAATCGTGCGGATTCCCATCGTACTCAAACTTCTGTCCCGTGAGGCGCTCGTTCACACTGAACATTTCTTCCACACTGAAGCCCTTCTTCGCGGCGCCAAACGTCTCGTCATTCAAGCCATCATAGGACGTGGCTGTGTCAAATTCTGTGCCAAAATGGCCGCGGTTACCTTTCTTCGAGCCAGTCGTAACTGGTCTGTCATTATGCGGCGTCGAAACTGACCGCTCCATCAGCAACACTTTCTTCTTAGTAGTCACAACGGTCACTGTCTTCTGCTGCACTGCACCGTTCGTAAGCAACGTCAGCGGACGGTTACGTGGAGCAGAAGCAGCTCGTCCTGTGGTGATGACGCTTTTCTTTTTGCTGGTCTTGTGGCCTTTCACCCACCGCTTCAACCTCGACATGAACGGCATGACACTCCATGTCTTCTTTGGCAACGCGTCGAATGGGAACCACTTGATTGTGCTGATCTCCTTACGCGTCTGTGGTGCAAACGCGTAATCCTCTGGCACATCTGGACACATGTACATGCGCATACGCTGGTCATTCGCTACAAACTCCAGGAACTGCTTGGGAGCAAGCGCGTCGCCTACGTCATAGCCGCACTCCTCAAACACTTCTCGTTTTGCACAGTCCATGTCCGTCTCTCCTTCGTTCACTTTGCCACGTGGGAAAGTCCAGGAAGTCCCTTTCCAGTTGCGTACGAGCACGAGCTTGGAGCGATCGGCATTTAGCAGAATACAGCCCACTACAGGCACTTGGCGCTGGTACGTCTTGAAATCCTGGAAAAGCTCATCACAACGGTGTACGAGAGGCTGCAGCAGCGGACAATGTGCGAACATCTGGCGCGCAAAGTCGTTGAGCTTCACGTGCTGAAGATGTGCGAACTGGTCGGCGTAGAAGTCCTCGTAAAACCAGTAGCACTGTTCGATCTGGAAGAAGAGACGCTCGCTTGAGGCCAATTCTGATTGCGGTAGGTTCACTAGGAAGCGACTCTGCAGTTCGTCCATCACCTCAGCCAAGCTTGGCTTCTTCTTGGACGCCTTGGACGTCATCTTGATTCGGCGGTATTGGGGCTTGCCGTCTGGAGTGTCTTCTCTTTTGTGGCGTTTTATTTGGGGTTGCAAAGAGGAGAGGGGGCTTCAATATCAAAAGTCGGTGAGAATAAATGTGTAGAGATTATTTGATAGATGTAGCTATATCAGACTACGCGGGCTTTGAGTATTTAGCTTGGTATTAAGCGACCTGTTAAATTGAGTTTATTGTGTAAGGAGATAGGAGACAGTTAAAGAGAAACTGGTTGTAGCCTTGCGTATGGCATTCCGCACCCACTGAAACGGGACAAGAACACCTTTACAAGGACACTTTGTAAGACATTCTTACACCACCCAACGGCATGTTTTCGACACTGGCTCTTTTTCTCTCCCCGAATTACCTCCCAAACATTATCCCATCATAATCGTACTTACACGAAAATTCACGCTACCACATCGCCCCACCCAATCTCAATCTTCATTCGATCAGCATGGAGCATCACGGCGAGGCGCCTCGCCGCAAGCGCAAGAGCAGGTTCAGCGACGCCCCAACGGCTTCCTCAGCGCCGGCAGCCAAGCCACTGGCCGTAGGTTCAAAAGCAGCTTCCGCGCTGGACCCCGCGGCTCTGGCTCGTGCCGCAGCGGCCAAAATAGCGCGGGCCATCCCCGGATCATCTTCTACAGCTATTCCAGAGGTACTAAACGCTCCAGATGCGCATGGAGATGTAGACGAGCTGCGTCGCATTGAACTGGAGAAAAGACGACGTACAGACCAGATCTACAAGTCCGTTCAAAGCCAAATGAGCCACATTAAAGAGTTACTACGGAAACCTGGGGCTCCCGCTGCTGCTGTACCCAATGCGGGTGTGTTTATGCCTGCGCCATTATTACTGGATGAGCAAGGACGAGAGATTGACGCAGCTGGAAATGTTGTGGCGGAGAAGCCGACGGTGGCGACGCTTAAGGCGAATCAGGGAGGAACTCGCGGTGCAGAGGCCAAGAAAGCACAGAACCCGTACTTATCACATCGCACTGTGGAGGAAGAAGACAAGTTAGAGACTGTGGATCCGAGGCTTAAAGTTACGAAGCGAGAGACGTATGTGGTTCCTAGTTTCTATCAATGGGGAAGGAGTTGTTAACGTTTATTCCTGATTCTGTTTGTAATTGTAGACGCGCTCGCAAAACTTTCAACTTTGTCGCTCAAGGAACTTACGTAAAGCAGGCAGAGCAGGTACGCGCACGTGATGCCAAGAAGATGATGGCTGGGTTTACATCAGGACGCAATCCACGAGGATACCAGAAAGAAGCAATCGTGTCGATAGAAGAAGCAGTGGAGCCAACTCCTGAAGCTGAGGACTCAAGCAGCAAGATGGAAGTTGATAGTGTGGAGGTGCCACTTAAGCCAGAGATGGCCACTCCTGACGTGGAGTGGTGGGATGTGGAATACCTTCCAAAGGAGAAACGCTCTATCGTGGACAAATGTGGCTTTATTAAAGCCAAAGCTCGGAAGGATGATCCTACTGCTACAGTCTCGTACACAGACATGAAACTGAAGTTTTGTGGCACTATGCACGTTATTGAGCACCCAGCCCGGCTCAACCTGATTGTCAAGCATGATGACAAGCCGGTAGCTGTACCCCTCATGCTTACAGCTGTGGTACGAACCGGTTTAATCTGGATATTACCGGTATTATAGTTCAGTTGCTAATTTGTTCACGTTTTCTTTCAATAATACAGGAGCGTAAGAAGATCCGCCGACAGAATCGTGCTGACCGTGAGAAGGAGAAACAGGATAAAATAGCACTGGGTTTGTTACCACCACCGGAACCGAAGGTGAAGCTGTCGAATATGATGCGCGTGCTGTCGGAACAAGCTGTGGCGGACCCGTCGGCTATTGAGCGCAAAGTTCGCGAGCAGATCGCGCAGCGCGAAAAAAATCACGAGATGCGTAACCTTGCGCGCAAACTCACGCCCGAAGAGCGTCGTGAGAAGAAGCTCCGCAAGATTAAGGAGGATGCGGCCGGTGACATCCACGTTGCACTCTTCAAGTACGTGCTCTACACGCAAGATTAAGGAGGATGCGGCCGGTGACATCCACGTTGCACTCTTCAAGTACGTGCTCTACACTGTTTCGCTGTGTGTTGTCGACTAACTTTGTTCAACTTTTACTACTGAAACAGAGTCCCCGATCTTTCGAGCCCACAACATCGATTCAAAGTGGATGTCAACGCTCAGCAATATCATCTTACTGGTGGCGTGCTGCTTTGCAAAGACAGTGATATTAACATGGTCGTAGTAGAAGGCGGCAAGAAAGCTGTGAAGCAGTACACGAAGCTGATGATGCGTCGCATCGACTGGCAAGGAGATCGCGAGGCTGATGAAAGGTCAGACAGTGAAGACGATGACGTGACGAAGCGCGGCAACGGCTGTCTGTTGGTGTGGCAGGGCGTTGTGGCTCGTAAAGCTTTCAACAACTTTCGCTTCCAGGAGTGTCGGACGACAGTCACAGCGCGGAAGGTCATGGAGGCCAAGAACGTGGCGCAGTATTGGGACCTCGTGGAAAAGTCCGCAGAGACAGCGGCGGCAGCTCCCTGATGCGCAACATAGAGCTATTAAAGTGTTTCAGACTAATGCAGCGAGTGTCCATGAGATACTGTAGGAACACGCTGTTGGAGCTTTGTCTCGTCGGCCTGGTTCTACGTTTGTCTTGTTGTGGTGTCGTCACTTGTCTTGTCCTCTGTTGTCATTTCGTACATGAAAAGTGGTAGGGATGTTGACTTGGTCTCCGTTGCAAAAGTTCGATTTACTGCTGACTGTACCGGTATTTACGTGGTAATACTGCGGTTGGACTGGTATTTGATGTCAACACCCGTTGAAGATTTATTACGTGGTAATACTGCGGTTGGACTGGTATTTGATGTCAACACCGTTGAAGATTTGAGCGATCTCCAGCTGAAGCCGATCTCGTGTCCGCTCATACGGAATGCCTGGCGATCCGCTAATGCTACGGTATGTAGGAAAGCTGCGGGCTCTTTTACTCGTGGCGGATTTTGCGGCGTAGCTTTGTCGCCACAACTTGGTGCAGAAGCTACCAAACTTCTATGGTACCGGTACAAGTATTAAGACAAAGTTCGCTCTACATTTGGATTGACTATAGTTGCGTCCCTACTGTCGCTTCGAAAGACTTGAAGCATCACTGCCCGTATCAAGCTTAAAGTTGGCAATTGTGCAACGAGATGACTCAGCGACAGTCTCACTGTATGAATAGCCAGCCGACCGAAAATTCCTCGTCATCCGGTCGTGTTTTTCTCGGTGCAAACGTTCGGCTCAGAGTCTCAAGAAGCAAAAACCTCCATGCCAAAAGCTCCCAAACGTCGGAAATGACGCCAGCTGTACAGTGCGCACGTGGTGTGGCAATCGACACTCCATCCACGATCTTGGTGCACAAATGGTGCCTTTTTGACAGCTTTTCGGCTGTCGTCGTCGTACTCAAGTGCAAGCAGCAAGATAACAGCCTTTGGAAAAGCTTTGGCCAGATGGAACATGGTTTTTTCAAGTCATTTGGGTTCCTTAGCCCCATCCCTGCGAATGACCAGAGGCTGTCGCTTGTGTAAGCCTATCCGTCGGTAGAGGGCAGCAATTGTTTGCCAGTTTTGTATTTAACCCTTTAAGTATGCAAAAAGGGTCAAGAAATAGGTACTAACTGTATATATACTGTACCCAAAACCTCCATTCGAGGAAGAGTAAAGTTTTCCGTCCTCTCTGGAGGAATAAGAGTGCCGGACAAGTTGCTGCACCTTTGTTTAGACTTGACGTTTGTATGTCGCGATAAGGCAGAAGGGCGAGGGTTCACGTGTTGCAAATGTCGTCGCTCGGCTCTGATACTTGAAAAGCGGATGGTGGCGGCCGCTTCTACGTCATTTGCAGTTCAGTTCTGGTGAGAAATTAAGTGTCGGGTTGTGGCAATTTGAAAACTTGAGACCGAAGCTTCAGCACTTCACAACGCAATTTGCAGTCTCCAATTCTCCACCTTTCCACTAAGTTACCAATACAATGCACATGAGCGAAATTGGACCCATTGAGACGCCCAGTTACGACCCGCACAACCGCATGCACGTACTGGCAAACGGTGATATCATTGACTGTGGACGTCTCCCGCAAACGGCGCGCAACAATTTGTACAAAACGGAGCTATGCAAGCATTTCACTGAGAACGGGAGCTGTCGCTACGGCTCCAAGTGCCAATTCGCACATGGCGAAGACGAGTTACGTGGCGTGTTGCGCCATCCCAAGTACAAGACGACGCGATGCAAAGCTTTCATGTCCACTGGCAAGTGTATGTACGGCTCTCGTTGCCGCTTTATCCACACGCGACACCCTGGCGATGTGGACCAGCGATTCGTTCACTACGATACGTCAAGTACTGCAAGTGAATCGGACGACCAAGAAACACAGACAAAAGACTTGATGGTGAACCCATACGGGAATGCTCTTGAGCCAATTGACTTGTCGTTGCCATTCGGAGGATTCAATCCGATGAATTTGGCGCCGTTGACTGGAATTTATCCCTCAAAGACCAACTTGGACTCGTATTTGAGTCCATTCCACGATTACTCGTTCCAGAGTAGCGACCTTGGCAGCTTCACCAACAATTCCAGTGTTGACGCAATGAACGCTTTGTCTCCAAGATCTTCGAGCAGCTCCGAGTCGGCGGCGTCTAAGTTTTCACGTTTGACGATTTTCCAACGGATCTGCCGTGAAGACGAGTAAGAGGACGGAGGGTTCGTCATCAGCTTAAGCCTCCGTCCTCGTCCAGTATCATCATAATTTATCAGACGACCACCAAATGAGAGTGACGTGAAGCGATCAAGAAGGTTTTGGCTTTAAAAAGCTGGCTGGCTGACCCCAATTCTGGACGAAAGCGAAGAAAATGTGTCTATAACTGCATGTCGGTGGATTTTGACAGCAGCCTCGTTTTTCCTTCCCGTTCCAGGCCTGTAGCATTTTTTTACAAAAGAAAAACTTTTTTATATTTTCTCCTTATAAAGACAAAAGTTGCGTTTTGCAAACATTTCAGAAACATTTGTTATTCAGTTAGTCGTACA
>JAIKVB010001719.1:0-11221 GCA_024679045.1 Phytophthora brassicae
CCGCCCCAACACCCGTCGACAAACCCGACAGTAAGTACGTTTTCTGACCGGCCATCTATCGTCCCGAGTGCACCAATGTTTGATTGGGGAGGGCAGCTTCGTCGCCTCTCCACAGGCTTTAAGTTTCCAGACTGTAGCGTCCAGCAGCTTTGGCTGTTGTGGAAATGCGGTGATGTCTCCAAACGACATCCACCTTATTGTACGATTGATCCTGTCGATTTGAGCAGTAGAAACATCAGAAAACGACTCAGTGACGCTAAGTTTATCATGCAGTTGATAAAAGATAGAGCAGCATTGGTTGGACTACGCACCAAGCACATGACTCTTGAAGCAGCGGCGAATGCATTTACTCAGTGTGAAGAAGCTGTCCAAGTTCCACTTGAAACTCCACGCAATAGAAAGCGAAGACGTAGCCAGTTGTGTTGGCGAAGCGTAGTCAACATTTTGCGGAAGCGGTCTACTATTAATAGTGCTGTAAACTTACCATAAAACGTTCACTACTTGAGTACTGTACCCGTCCCACGACTGTCCCACAAATTCCGCCTAAGAATAATTACAAAAGGGGTTAAGGCTTAAGACCATATGAAAAGCAATCTAAGTAGATATTCACTTAGTTAGGGTAATTCCTCCAAGGGTAGTGTCTGGTTTGGCGTTCCAAATTCAGCGCCCCCCTCGGTCATACTAAGAAGGTTAGCAGCGTGCAGTAAGCAGAGGTGGCATATAATTGTCAATTAAAGTAGTGGCGGTGCGCGCAGGACACTTTCGGTCTTAACGCCTAAGTTCGCATTTAGGGTTATTATACCTACGACCTAGCTGAGTGGCTTAGGGTTCATTTAAGCTATCGAAAGGTTTCAGGTGTTAAGTAGATCGGTCAGGACGGACGTCAGTCCGAAGCAGGTCAGATCAGTTTAAAAAAAATGGATTTTTTCATGTACTAGTACGTAAACTGGGGCGTAGAAGCTGTTGCTACCCTCCATTCCCCTAATTCGTAGTTCAAACGTGTCAAATCGAGATTCCCATTCTAAAAAACAAAAGATAAATCTTACCTTTTATTTACTAAAACATTTGTGTACACCACATCAAAATGAGCATATTTCCTTTTATTTACTCAACAGCGCTCGCTCCTCGACACAGCGCTTCTCAAAGCAGCTTTACCCGAGCACCGTATCAATGTGCTCGGTCACCGCTCCCTCCAGCTCCACGTGGTCGTCTAGGTCATCGACACTGTCACCTGAAGATCCACTTGACTCGGCATATTTTTTCTCCTCCACGGAGGCAGAGCGGTCATTCTGTTCCATAGTGCTAAACCTTGACTGGTCAGTAGATAAAAATAAGTATAAAAAAACCGTCGCCTTTTTTGTCAAAAGGTCTTTTAAGTTCGAAAACAGACAGTTAAACGAGAACGCGTGAATGCCACACAACAGTGCAATATTGGCACAGTAAATCTGTGTCAGCACCTTAAACTTGTGTCACCACAGCACTTTGCTGTAAAAAAAAACTTCGTATTTCCAAATTGGGCCGTTCTTTGGTAAAGATAAGGGGTAGGGCAACCCCAACCAACCAGCGCTCACGACGACGAGTTGTCGCACGCAGTGTGTGGCCACCTGAGATTACACTACACTTCCCTTTAGTCTAGGTGCAAACGAATATGCCGAAGCGTCTTATGTGGCGAGAGAGCGCTCTCAACGTGGACGGAGTGCTGGCGGATGCATTACTGGAAGGATTGAAGTCGTATGAAATCGACAAGAGCAATACGATGGCATGTACCATTTGTTCAGTCACAGACCCACACAAGATGCGCTACCGCCTGCTGAAGTGCGCTTCTTCTGGATGCAGTGAAGCTGCAGATTGCATCTGCTCTTGGCGAGGAAAGCTGCTGACGTGCCTCGACACTAACAAATCGTCAGTCTACGAAATCGGGGAGCACACGACGAGTGCACCTGCTGCAAAGAGAAAAAATCTGACGTTCTCGCAAAAAGCATGCTTGCCGAGCATCATCTCAGGCCAATGATGATTCGACATGCTATGGCACGAAAGTTCGCGACACCACTGGACGACATGGCTTCGCTAAGTACCGTACAGAAGTTTGTCAATCATCACTCCCGAACCTACATGGAAAACCATGATCACCACGACGATATCAAAAACTGGATTCACGAGAAGGCGTATAATGGAACGGAGCAAATGACGCAGCCGTTTACATTTGCATGGGATTTGGACAGCGCTGGCAAACCGATTGTTGGGAACGGGTCAGACGAAAACACTTTTATTGTCGGAATTACAACGAAGTCTTTAATGCTAAAGATGGCGTTATCTCCTGAGAATTTTATTCTTCACTTAGATGCCACGTACAAAATGAATGGTTGCAGTTACCCCGTCCTGGTGGTTGGTGTATCGGATCGCTCTCGTAAATTTCACATGGTGGCGCTTTTTGTTATTTCTCAAGAAACACAAGCCGTCTTGGAGAAGGCACTTATGGCACTTCGTCGTATGTTCTACTGGATTACGAACAAGAGTCTCCTTATTCAATACGCTACGGCTGACGCTGATCAGGCGCAGTTTAATGCGCTTACTTCTGTGTTTGGGGGTAACCCCAGATTTCAGTTCTCGATGTGTTTTTTTCATGTAATGAAAAACGTGTACAAGGTGATCAAGTCGTATCCCTCGCATGTATCCAGCGCAATAGTGCGCGATATGTACGATCGGCATTTTGTGCGAAACGAAATGTCATTTTCAACGATGCGGGATGCTGTTTTGAGACGCTGGATGATGGATCCGAGTTTGGTGCCATTTAGTCAGTATATGTATAGGCAGTGGATCTCGCTTCCCGGATGAAGTCCCCTCAGTGTAGGGCCGAGAATGCGAGATGGGATGTTCCAGGACGCCGGGCATGAACGCAGCACCGTGTTTGGCGACTGCCATCAAGATTAAATACAAGCTGCAGCATGCGAGGCCTGGTAACCCTCGCGTGAGCACCCACGACAACACCAACTACCAAAACACGGAGGACACGGTGGACCCAACGTGTTCAAGATCGCAACACCAAGATGCACCGGGCGTGGTGAACCCCTTGCATTTCGTTCAAGCACCGAACCAAAGAGAGTTGGGAACCTCTTTGCTCATGACATCCCCTCCACAGAGTGCAACACAGCTGCCAAGATACATAAATTCGTGACGGCCCCAGATCGCAGGACAAGGCCCAAATGAACCCCTGTAAGGTTATGGGAGGCCCTCTGTAACGGATTCTGGTAACCCCTGAAGGAACTGAGAACTCGCTTGGCGTGAAGACCCGGATCGACCGAACATGGCCTCTCAGAGAGAGACCCACTGTAACAGGTTTGGTACACCCACCATATGCAAGCAGAAGGAAAAGACCGAGGTGAAAATCTTCGCGGAAGACAAACAGCTTCTTTTAGGAGTTGCTTAAGAAATAGGCTCCATAGAAAATTAAAAACCAAATTGAAGGCCGAAATTAAATTTAAAAAAATATGTATAGGCAGTGGATGTTCGGACGTTTTAGTAGCTGGCCGGTGTACGTAACGCCTAGTGGCTTTGCGGCGACGAACAATCCATGTGAAGCATTCAATGCGATTTTAAAAATAGACTACACTCTACGCCGACGTCTTAAGATGGGGTCGCTTCTTCGAGAGCTTAGTGATTGTTGTCAAGATCAGGCTTCCACCTCACGTCCATTTGTCTTCGAGGTTATTCCTGCCACAACCCTCGCACGTCGCGTATCTGAGTTGGTACGCGAGAAGTTGTTATGCCTTAGCTGGACCGCTCCGACTAATTTTAAGTGCGCTGGAGGTCCGCGTTCTGTCCGTGTTACGGCATTACTAGCAAAACGCGTTCTTGTGGCTCCAAATAAGCGCAGCGAGGAAGCTATTGCTGTATCGGCTCAGATGGGAGTTAATTATGCCAGAATGGAAGTACATAGCTAACCCAGGGACGGCTGGCTGGTCGATATCGACAACAAAGTATGTGGGTGCAACTACTGGTTTGCGTTCGGGACTTGTGTCTACTCTTCGCTCTTCGGGTATCAGAGAATGTGAACAGTCGTGGGAGAAGTATTCTGGTGAATCGAAGTAAGCGGAAAAGATCCAATCTTTCTACTTCCGAACAAGGCGGACGTCCCCGCTCGATTGGACCTGCGCTAAGTTTCGAGTGATCTAGAACACTCGTGTCAACAGTATAACTACCCCTGAGCAGCAGACGTAGTGTCTGGTATAGTTTACGAGTTCATGGACCCGAGCGTTCTACCCAAATAACATTGCGTGGTTCAGCATCTTCATTTTTACATTACGCCGAATTCTACATTACTGTATAGGACGATTGTTGTTTACACATGCTTACACATGCGAGGCTTTAGTCATTTGATAATTTCCTCATTGGTACCAGGCAGAGCGTCTTAAATATAGATTTATGACATTAAAAATGTTAACAGCTCTTCAGTTCCTGCAGTTCTGTATGTATTATTAATATTATCGCCTTCCTCGCTACTCCTCCGGCTGTATCCGTGCGAGCATCTTTACCGAATAGATGCCGTCCTGCTATTCGTTGCCCTTTTTGGGATCTCTCCACCAAGAGTCGCACGCACATGTAAACCATGTCTCCTTTCCATAGTTAACTGCAATTTCAGCACCGGCCTTCACGTCCTTAATCATTCTAATTAAGGTTTTGACGTTCGAGCGGTTTTGAACCTATGTAAATACTGCCGACGGGTCGCACGCATGACTTATAAAACGGGAGACAGCGCCACACGTCAGCGCGTCCACGTAGACGTAGTTCTTGCTCGTAGATTTCGTATTATACGGCAACGTATACCCACTGTTCTGCTTACTCGCCCCGATGTCTCCGACATCAAGATCGGTCGTGGTGTAGACTCCTAGACCCACTCTCCCGGTATCAAAAAGCTTCAGCGTATTTCTAGTGCATGGTGCGTTGCTACAGCGTGCCTGGAGGTTACAGCAATCCGACGTACAGTAAACCGCCGATCCAATGTTTTCACAGGAATCGAAAAAACAGTCCCCTACACACGAGCACTTGTCATATTCTCCGAGATCTGGAAAAACTATCCCATTTGACTTGCACTCCTCGATACATTCAATACCTGCAGGCCATGGCACTTCCGTAATTTTGAAGCGTTCATCTACCGTGGGCTCGGTGTAGGTAGGACGTCGTACGTGTAAAGCTTCCAGCCGACCTTTAACACCAGGAAGGCTCAAAAGAGCTTTAATCCGCTTCGCTTGTACAGTTCTGGTGTGATAAATATGCGTCCCGCTGCGTGTAACTGCACACTTAGCCTGGTGGCGCCGATTTCTGGAGCGGCTCACAGACCACTGTCCAGGACGTTTCTTGGCCTGGTGTCTAATTTTAGAGCGCTGGTACCGGGTAGGAATTGACTGCATGTATTGGTCCACATCGAGCAAATTGTGATCGCTCGGAACCTCAACAGTCGCGTCGTCTTCTACTTCGCTAGCTTCAGCGATTGTAGCGTCGTCCGTGGAGGGTATTTCTGCCTCGCTTCGATCGTTACCCCGTCCATGATTATCGTGGGTGACCAAAAGATTGACCACCTCAATTGTTGCCTTGCGGGACGACACCGTTTCTCTTTCCTCTAGTAGAATATATTCTCCAGTAGTAGAGGAAGGTGTCTGAAGAGGCGTTTCTAGGCGCCGGTCAATACTCGTGGTTCTGGACGGCCGCGCAACTTTATTAACTGGCTTCACTGCAGACTTACCGCTAATAACTGGATGCGCAGGGCTTTCGCGACTTTCCGCATATCCACCAGTTGCATTTTCTGCAACCGAACCCGTTGTCGCAGTCAACTCTCCACCGTAAGTCGATTTGGCAGTTCTGGGCGCTTCTGAAGTCGTCCGTACCAGTGTTGCCGCCGCGCATTCTCCAGCCTGCTGCGACACGTTCCGATCCGCTTCCTCGCGTAGTGTGCAAACGCCAGACGTGATCGATGCAATTGCATCCTGCAAAACGTTCTCAAGAGCGATATTGAGAGCTCTGACGCGAGTGGGACTGTTACAGCTTCCTGCTACCAAACGGAATGTGCGCAGTTTCCTCCACTTCACGGCGCCACTCTTGAAACGGTTTCCAAAGCGGTCTTTGTGGCGCTTTATCATGGCCTCCAATATATAAAAAATGGAAGTGGCTCTTGGGTATCTAGCGTCAGCGGGAACCGCTCGTTTTCCGCGTCGTCGACTTGCAGTATGACTGAGGTGCGGTGGCCTCTCCCATCTCCACAGACGAACGCCATATAGTAATACTCTATTGTGTCACCTGCGTCCAGGGTCTCGGGGTTAATTTGGGTTTCTGTGAGTCCGGCCATGGTGGTTCGTTGTGTTCTGGGTCGGTTCACGTCGTTGGCGTTGAGGCGAGAGATAATATGGGACCATTGCTGTCGCACCTTAATTTGCATAAACATTCGTACAACATTCTTCGTGCAACATTCAGTCCTGGGCTAGTCCCCGAAAAAACAGCTGCTGAGAATCGAAGCCTTCAAATCCACTGTCAGAAAGGCCACACCAAGCTGCACCGTGCTTGTTTACTGTGCTGGCGGTTTGGTGTGCTGGTCAGACTGGTACGTGTATTGTTAACGTTTCCTCCAGTTAAACTTCAAACGGTCGTATCTACGTTGTAATATAATTAGACATTACGATTTTGTCCTGCGCGGTCTCAAATGTAACATTAAACAATGCATTATGTGTTTAACTGGGACGATCAACCGTGCACACTTAATCTTTATGTAGGTCGCTCTGCGTCCGAAGACGCCTGCTGACATCCACCGTCTTACGCCGACATTTTTGCTCCGGGATAGATGGGAGCATCAAAATACCAGTCCTAACTGCCGCACGAGCTACGAGCTTAGCTGGTGATGGCTTCTCAGATGTCGTGCCGTTATCCTTAAACAGCTTCAGCCGCGCGAGTATACGGGGGAGAGATAGCGGAAATATACTAGCTTCTCTAAAGCCTGACACAATGTTGTTTGGCCGATCAATCATGCCTTTGCGCCAAGCAATCGATGCCAAGTGCACCGCCTACTTCTTGTTCACGGAAGTCCTACCGGACATCAGCATATGCTGGTAGATGGCGTTCTTCAGCAACAACTTCACTACGCGAAAAACAGCTACATCCAGCTGTTGATAAAGATGGCTAGCATTTGAAGGTAGTTGCACCAGTCGAACACCGACGGAAGCAGCAGCAATGTCAATAGATGCATCCATGTGACTAGAAGCTCCATCGAGAATAAGTATTAAGGGGCGCATAATAGGTATAAGCACTGCCAGCGCAAACGAAACAATCCACTGACGCATGATGGCACTATTCATAGAACCAGCGGCAGCAGTTGTGATCTGGGCACCAGGCACGTAGTATTCACTTAGTTAGAGTAATTCCTCATCATTGGTCAACAGAGCCAGGCATCTGGTTTGCATGGGACAGGCGGTAAGTCGTCATCTCGCTGCCGTTTGACAATAAAACAGGACAGAGGCTGCTTGCAACGAATGAAAACTTGTTTTGTACTGCAGATATCTGGAAGTTTGTATGCGCTATCCTGGGATGTGTAATCTGGGGAATGCCCCGCTGCACTCGCGAGAAAAAAATAATTTAGGGCCTCACTTATTGCGCTTACGCTGTCGGCTCAGATGGAGGACCCTCTGTCACTGCCTTGCCGTGACACTGCGAAAACGCGTGGTGTTTTGCTTGCTTTGCTCACTCAGACTTGCCAAAAGTGACCCTTTTACTGCCACTCGGTGCAAGCGGACACTACCATAAAACAGGGCTCTTGCTGCTGATACGGTACCGAAAAAACACCTTTATAAAAAAACAATGGATTTGCTCCCCCGTCCGTCACACCAAGACGGGATGGATGTCATTGCCCTCAAATCTTGAAAAAACCAAAAATATACAAAATGCCTCAGGCGAATCGAATCCCTCATTGCACCACGAATACTGCAAAAATACTACTGGTATTATTGCAAAGCTAAAGCCTCGGGCTAGTATATGCATGGGATGCAGTCTACGTTTAAGAAGAGAGTCCCTCGATCCACAGGCATCGCATTGACAATTTTGAACGGGTCGGATCGCACTTGGTTTCACCTCCCTCCCTGCCTATTCACCTTAACCCCAAACATTCAGGCTAGTATGCACAATGATGTGCATCCACACTTCCTGATACCGCAAATTACACTTGCTGATACCGCAATGCGGTATCAACAGAACATTTCATAAAACAGTCGGTTGACCAAAAGACAGTATTTATTCATAGAGTTTTTTTTAAGCAAGACAAGATATTTGTTACTGTAGGATAACCCCCGAAAGTCTAACCGCTCCGCAAACTTGTAAGATAAAACAACAAACCAACGAAGCGTATATCGCTCAATAATCATTTTAATTGCTAATCAGATCATCTTAGGGGTAGGGTAAACCGCGCGTCACCTTATTTCTGGACTGGTCCGGAACTATAGTGGAAGTCCACATACTGAAACGAAGTGAAGTGTCGACTTACTCGATTATAAGGTGCACCTGGCACAGGTTCAAGTTTGAAGTGTTAAGAATAACAAGATTTACAGTTATGTATAGTAACGCTAAGAGCGACCCCATATCAAAACTCGACGCCAGAGAGGTATGAAGCGGGCGGCGCGCGGGCTTGACACGCCTTCAGGGACTTTGGGCCAGGAGCACGCAGCTGAAAAAGGTTTTGGAGAGTTTCTCGAGTCTGCGGATCTCTCACCGTCTGAGCTAGATGCTATGCATAGCTCACTTTCTAAAGTAAATAGTTTGCCTTCTCAGAACTTTACTCACTACTAACAGCTTTCTCGATTTTCGTGCAAACTAAAAAGAGCACAAGAGCTCGATCTGATGATGGCCTATTTGCCAAATCAACAGCATTGGGGTACTTTTCTCAAACTCTCAATATATTACGGGAACGGTATCCGACTTCCCTTTCCGACTCGAACGTGTTAGTGAATGAACTCACAGAAGGCATATGTTTGATTTCGATGAAGAACTTCTCCCCGAAGATAGTTGGCAACCGGAAACCACTGATAATTGTCGATATGAAGTAGAAGCAATTCTGGATGACGAAATGCCACTATCGACGAGTTCAAATAGGGAACAACGGTGATTTAAAGTCAAATGGGTTGGATTCGCTCGGCCCAACTGGGAACCACTAGCAAATTTGTCGTGTGGAGGATTACTGTTTGACTATCTTCGGCAAAAGAAGCGTGAAAATCGTCTGCAAATGGTGCAGGGTGCAGACGAGAATTAAAGTTACTGCACCACATGATGACGACCACCAAGTTATAAGTACAGGCTTGATGGAACCAGAAACATTACTGTACCAATTGCATAAATGCATATGAAGAAATGGATTGATTAACGAACTCAGCTGAGCCTCTGATTAAACTGCCTACGGAAGAAACTTACGCAGCTAATCAACTCAGAAAAGATACCTAGATTTGAGTGATAGACCCATACGGGTCGAACTCGAAAAGAGGGAAATCCTTGCGGTTGGCCGGAAGGGGAGCGTTCGGGGACACGTCCGGGGTGGTGCTTCAGTAGGATCGACGTCTTCTTGCACTATGTCTTCAATGTACTCGCTGTCGAACTCGGCTGGAGCAAACACCGGAAACACGGGGTGTAGAGTCCTGAAACACTGGTTGTAAGGGTGATACGCCGGCTTGTGTAACCACCATGCGCGCCAAGGCTCCTCGTTATCAATTGCAGCCACCGTAGCAGACCAGTCAGCGTTCTCGTGAAACCACGGAAGATTGGCCGGAGTCGCGAACGGGAAAGATGGATCAAAATACAACTCGTCCAGAGTCGGTGCGGGACCAATCGAGTCCGTAGCGATAGCAGCAGTGTATGTAGCTTCACACATCTCGTTCAACAGACCACGCAACATATCACCTCGAATTTTCCTGTCGTGACTGTACTTCAATCACGACTAAAGAATTCGAGCCAACTCGACTGGAGTACGCCCTGGGTTTAACAAAGGGTGTAATCCTAAGATCACACTGGGATCGACGACCCAGTGCAAGCGTTGCCAGAGAGCAACGTAAATCTTCAGGAACTCTGGACGATCCCCGAGACAACGAAGCCAACACTCAGCAATGATCTCTACTGGTGAAGCGGACATAGTTTAAACTGGGTTGTCTCGAACTCGGCTCAGGACGGTAGGAGACAGGAAGAAATGGTCGTCAGGAGGCTTAGAGCTTAGCCGCTGACATGGGTGCTGAGCTGAGAACACGTCGGCAAAAGCATTCACACCTGCCTCCGAGGATGGCGTTGGACGAACACAAGCTTTCTCATCAATCATCTCCATCCTGATGTCCACGATGCAAGATTGAAGTAACTTCTTCCAGCATCTCAGCGAGCCGGAATGAAATAACGGGGGATCGCGCCAGAACATCATAGTCTTGGATAAGCGTGAATCTCTGGTGACTTGAGCTGCCCGCTTACGCAAGTCGTCGATCGAAAGAGCTAAACGTCCGGCAACCCCGCCGAGTTAGTGGGTGGCGGAGTTGGGTCACCCCGTCCAACCAATCTTCTTAGCTGACTTCACTGGCTTTGTGGAGGTATCGAAGTTGACTCCAGCGGAGCAACTTAGACTTTTTTTGGAACCCGACATCTCCGACAGCTGCTGGTCCACACCTGCGCAAAGTGCGGGCCCCGAAGCAGCCATATTCCTGTCCAATTCAAGGGGAGGAAGGTTACGAAGAGGCTAAGGCGTTGTTGAAGTCTGTATCTCCGGTTCCTGGTCAGGATAGCGACTCGTCTGAAGACTCGGACCTTATTCGTCCACCCCACCCCAAGTCGCGGAGAAGACTTAAGTCGGCTCCGAAGTCAGCGGCCCGCTCCAAGATGACACCCAAGCCGGCTCCGAAGTCAGCGGCTGGACCCAAGACGACACCCAAGCCGGCTCCGCAGTCAGCGGCTGGGTTGGTGAGTCGACTGAACTTGTCATCTGCTACGACTCCACCGATTTCTGTCGTACCCGAAGATCAGCCAACTGGTGTGATCGACGATCAAGGTGAAGTCGACCAATCTTCAATTGAGTTGGAGCCCGCATCACCCGCTTCGTCCGTCACCATGTCACTTGACTCATCTTCAAGTAAGACTTCGACTCCCTCGTCCACTCCCCAGATGCTTCAAGTTAGCGAGTCGGCTCCACGTCTTGAGGTTACGGCCAGTTTGAAGTCGACCACCA
>JAIKVB010001720.1:0-11220 GCA_024679045.1 Phytophthora brassicae
CAGTTCCTCGTCTTTCGCCTTCTCAGTGTCGCGTTGTTGCTGTAAACGTTGGAAAATGTCCACTAAAGTCTGTCCTTGCTGCTCAGCAACTCTCTCCAAGAAAGAACCAGTGCCACTATCCACTGGGAAGCTGTCTTGAATCTTACGCAGCAAGAACGCATGATGTTCCTTACGAGCTTCCGAGCTGTCCTTCCGGAAACGCTTCACTGCCTCCTCCAACTTCCGGTTTTGCTTCTGAATAATCTCCGTAAAGTACAACGTCGACGAATTGTCGTCACTTCTTGTACGCTTTCGAGGTGTAAAATTACGAGAGAGATCCGAGCCACGACGAACAATTCTGCGTCTTGGTGAGGCCATCACCACGTCTTCATCAGGTTGTACAATTGACCGAGGTGTTGAGACTATCGAGCTGACTGGAGCACTCACGTCGCTGTCCGAGCCTTCATCTCCCGATACCGACTCTGGCGACGATGCGTCTGCTTCGGAGGCTGATTCAGTGTTTAAAAGCACAGGTTCTTCATCTGCTGTAGACTTGGGGGTGGCCTGATCTCTCGTTTTGAAGACACAACGCTCAACGACAGCCTCAATGTCCACGTAGCGGGAAGATCCTGCGTCAGATGGGGGTTTGTACGTCTTCTTCTTGGTTTCACCCAGTTTCAAACGGAGCTCCGCATCGATTCCATCAATGATGTCATAGAGTTCTTCAGTGATATTAGTGAGACCGTTGAAGCTGCGGTAGTACTTACTCATCCTCGCAATGATGGGGTCTCGGTCAGCAGGTTCGAGCTCAAACCAAGCTAACGAGTTGGTGTCGCCAGCTTTCTGGTTGTAAAAGTAGACGAACTCATACGAATCCATGACAAAACGGGCTAAACCGACGGCAGATCCCAGTGAGTTCGTGCCTCCCAACTCTTCATATCGTCGATAAAACCGATCTTTTTCCTCCTCAAACACATAGCGACGGCTACGTCGTCCTTCCAGCAATTCACCGCAAGCTTCAGCAAGTAAAAGTAGCTCCTCTTTACTCCAATTTGCAGCGATATATTTCTCAGGTTTCTGTCCGGCATGACCCTTCACAACTTGATCCTTTGCATCTGCGTGGTGTTTACCTCGTTTACGCGTACCCGATTTCAGGTACGCTTCACTCGTTTTCCGGTGGAGAATCCGTGCTAACGCATCATAGACATCGTTGCTAAGATCCATAGTCGTCTTGTTGTTCCAGGTACGAATCTCCGCCAATCTCTGCTCTGATGTCAAGTTAAACCACGCGCTGCTATCCCCTCGATCAGCAATAAAAGTCGAGATACCCGCAAACGAAGCCTTTAGCGCAATCATTTTGTTGCGCACACTGTGGATACTTCGAAGCTGGTTGGAAGGACCTCCCTGTAGCTTCGTAAAGATCTCAAACGTCTCATTCAGAGCAGAAGTCAGTTTGCTCGTTTTTGCAAGACCTGCTGCCTCTTCCCAAGCCTGAATCAAGTTCCACAACTCCTCAGCAGGCCAATTGTTGCTCTTTTTCCAAGCATTTGTAGCTGGACTCTTGTTATCATGCTGTACAGTAGTTGAAACGACCGATGACTCGGAATCGGACGACCAAAAGGCTTCAGTTTTCTTCCGAGTCGATCGAGGACGAAGCGAAATCCCTTCCGTCGCATTCTTAACGATAGACGACGGTACTGGTTCAGAGACAGCCGAGAAGCGAAATCCCTTCCGTCGCATTCTTAACGATAGACGACGGTACTGGTTCAGAGACAGCCGTAGCGCCTTCAAACGATGTTTCAGTGACTAACGCAAACATTTTAGCGTCCAGATCCACAAACTTCAACGGAACATTGGTACACTGTTGGTACGCTCTCTTTTGCACAGGCGACATCTCGAACCAAGCCGGACTGTCCTCCTCTGAACGGTTATCGTTGCAAGCTTTTATGTACGTGTACGAAGACAGAATATATCGCCATTGCTGTGCCATGGAGCGTAAATCGCGTCGAAATGTACGTGTACGAAGACAGAATATATCGCCATTGCTGTGCCATGGAGCGTAAATCGCGTCGAATTGGCGTGTCAGTGTCCCCCGCAGTCTGACGACGAGCTACAAAACGATCGTAAATCAGAGATTCCCGTTCGGTTGCTGACTGATTCGTTTCTGTAGGACCATTCATGACATCTGCACAGGCTTTAATCAAGTCTGACGATTCCTCAGTGCTCCATTTTGCTGTTTTCGAAAGGTGATCAGCTGTAGCCTTCGGATCCTTCACGATCTTCATCTTCTTTTTGGATTTATGGGGAACACTAGGACGAAGACTTCGAACTTCAGCTAGTTTGTCATCCATAGCAAGAATCCGCCTCAATCCATCAAACATTTCCTTCGAAAGATCAACGGAATTGCGATTTTTCCACGAGCGCAGCACTGTCATCCTGGTATCTTCTGGGATTTCGTGAAAGGAAGGCTGTCCTTTAGCTTGCTGGGACTCGTTAAATGAGGCAATGTGAACGTAAGAAAACTTTAATGAACTCCGTCGAGCAGCAAGAGCAGTACTGTTCCGCACTGAAGATCCACCTTCCATCGCGACAAACTCACGATACATTTCCCTATTGAGTGACAATCGTTCAGCAGGTTCACTGGTACAAACAAGAATCGCGGCTTTCTCCCAGGCTTTCACCAAATTCTCAAGCTCTGCATTACTCCAGAAATGGCCAGTGGGACCACCAGTGGGACCGTCAGGCTGCACTTTAGGCTTTCGCTTCCCCCATCTTCCACCTCCTTTTGAAGAAGTAATCGTGACTGCGGTCTCATTCGGGTCTTCTTTCTCAAAAGCAGGTTGGTTGTTCTCAAGTTCGATAGGCTTCATCTTGCTTGCACTTTCCTCTTGAACTGGACTGGCAGGAGGCTTCAAATCCAGACTTTGCTTAAAGATCCTTTGGCTAATTGTTTTCTCCACGTCAAGAGTATCATCAGCAGTAGAAACAGCTTTCTTTCCGCTACGATCATGCTCAACAGCAACCGAAACTATCAAGTCTGCGATCTCTGAGCGAGGAATAGGCGGTGCAGTCTTCTCTTCTTCATCACCATTTGCCTTCGTAAAGTGGTAATTTTCTCCAATGTTTGGCTTTGCCAACGCCAGAGCACTTCGATCACTGTTAACAGGAAAAGTAGAGCTTTTCCTTTGGCGAACGTCTTCAAATCGAACGGGAACTGATGTCTCCGAGGTAGAATTCTTCCTCAAATCCGCACTCTTTGTCTCTTTGTCGTTCGAAGTTACGCTCTGGACAATCATCATCGGAATTGCAGCTTTTTCCTCTTCACTATCATCAACAACGCTCGGAGGTTGCGATGAAAAGACACTTTCTTCGTCATCTTCTTTCGTCTCTTGTACGATCTTCTCCACGCGCTGTGTTTTGGTGGGTCTTCCTGGTTTCCGACTAGTATTTACTGTACCAGAACTCAAAACCTTGGTGGCCCCACGACGCAGATCTTCCAGCGCTGCTGCTTGGGCGTCCAGCGTCACGACTTTTTCCAGCTCTGCATACAAATCTGCTGGTAAATCCAGTAAGTTGGACGTGTTCCACGAGCGAATAACGTTCTGTCTTGCAGCTGTAGGAAGTTCCGTGAACATGGGATCTCCATTGATCTTCTGGATCTTGTCGAACGCAGCAATCCGATAGTATGAATGCTTCAACACTCTACGTCTCGTACCTAAGCTGGACAAGTTCCGTCCCTTGTTAACTCCCTGTAGTTTCTCAAACTCTCGTTGCATCTCGTGTACAATGTAAATGGGTACATTGCTCTCAGACTCACACACTTTCTGAGCTGCTAAGCCCCAAGCTTTCACTAATTGCTTCATCTCTTCAGCTGTCCATGGACCGTTCATTACACGTGAGACAGTCGGTTGTTTCCTCTTTCCTGGAGTTTTAGTAGAACTTACAGAAGAACTGGTACTAGCAACAGAAGAAGCTCTTGTAGGTCTTGTACCCATTTGAGGATCTTGTACCTCCTTTGTCTCCTTCACTCTGCGTCTAATCGATGCTTCTTCACCCACAATTCTAGCCAATGACTGACACATAACGGGCGTAAGTTCGACGACACTAGAGTTCGTTTTCTTCCAGTTTGTCATGACTTCTTGACGTTTAGCAGGAGACAATTCAAAGAACGACTTGTCTTGCTTCAGTTTCTGCGACGCGTTAAAGTCCCGTACAAAGAGGTACGAGAACTTGAGTGCGCTACGTCGGCTTGTAAGCGCCGCCGCGTTGCGTCGCGTGGAACCCCCGCGAAGAGCCACAAAGTGCTTGTAAACGGCGTCGTGAAGAGTAGGAGCACCGCGGTCGCGTGGGCGAGAAGCCGACATCTCCCATGCCGTCACCAGGTCGCTGAACTCGTCCGTTGTCCACGTGTTATTGTGCCGCGCGTCCTCGCTCATAGCTGTCGGGGTCGCTTCCAGAGTTTTTCTTAGCCAGCAGTCGCTGATGTTTTAAATTTTATACTTTTTCTTAACAACTTGTCGTACTGACATCTCCCATGCCGTCACCAGGTCGCTGAACTCGTCCGTTGTCCACGTATTATTGTGCCGCGCGTCCTCGCTCATAGCTGTCGGGGTCGCTTCCAGATTTTTTCTTAGCCAGCAGTCGCTGATGTTTTAAATTTTATACTTTTTCTTAATAACTTGTCGTACTTAATCTTTATTTTTTAATGTGTTCCACATATCGTGCAACACTCCAACTGTAGCCATTTCTATTCCTATAGAAATCGAAATCTCCCTCTATAAGCTCCTTCACATTCCTCTACAAGCACCACAACGTCGCGCTCGATCTTGGGGGAGGTAGAATAAAGTTGGAGCTCTTTTACGTGGCATTTGTTGGGAAGCGTTGAAGAGTAGCCATGTCGTCCGTCTCACAGTTCTACATCCTGTCGACGCGGGGCGACACCATCATCTTCAGCGACTTCCGAGGGGACGTGGAGAGCAACTCGGCCGAGATTTTCTTCCGCAAAGTCAAGTTCTGGGAGAAAGGGGACGCACCCCCGACTTTTAACGTGGATGGCGTCAATTATCTCTTCGTTAAGAAGAACGGACTGTACTTTGTAGCCACAACACGCTACAACGTGAGTCCCAGTTACATTCTGGAGCTGCTCACGAGACTCTGTCGCGTGTTTAAAGACTATTGCGGCGTACTGAGCGAGGAAACGTTGCGCAAAAACTTCATTTTGTGTTACGAATTGCTGGATGAGACGTTGGACTTTGGATTTGCGCAAGACACGAGCACAGAGGGACTCAAGGTGCACGTGCATAATGAAGCTATCCTCGTGGGTGACGCCATGCTGTCCAGACCCAAGACGAGCTCCAAGTTCATGACGCGCAGCTCCAACATTAAGGCTGCTAGTGCCGTCAAGAAACCTGTGGCTACAGCCGGCCAGAGTTCCAAGAAACAGGACGAGAACGAGCTCTTCTGCGACATCCTGGAGCGGCTTAACGTCGTCTTTTCCTCTGGTGGACAGATGCTTAACGCCTCCATCGAAGGCCGCATTCAGCTTAAGAGTTACTTGTCGGGCAACCCGGAGCTGCGGCTCGCACTTAACGAGGACCTCGTGATCGGCAGCTCGGGCGCTAGACAGTATGGACAGGTAGTGCTGGATGACTGTAACTTCCACGACTGCGTGCAACTGGACGAGTTCGAGCGCGACCGCGTCCTTATCTTCCAGCCGCCTGACGGCGAGTTCACCGTCATCAATTACCGCATCACGGGTGACTTCCGCGCACCTTTCCGCATCTTCCCCTTTGTAGAGGAGCTCTCGCCCACGAAGATCGAGATGGTGCTTAAGATCCGCGCCGACATGCCCGAGAATAACTACGGCGCTAACGTCATCATCCGCTTCCCCGTGCCGCAGTCCACTGTAGCCGTCTCGTGTGATATCGGCAAGAGCTCAGCGGGTCAGTTGGCTGAGTACCGAGAGAACGAGAACCAGGTGCGTTGGGCCATTAAGCGCTTCACTGGCGGCACGGAACTCACGCTACGTGCCAAGATTACTTTGGGTCAGCCCAGTCCTCACGTGCGGCGTGAGATCGGCCCCGTCAGCATGAACTTTGAGATCCCCATGTACAATACCTCGAGTCTGCAGGTGCGCTACTTGCGTATCCCGGAGCACGCGCGTCACCCGAACTACACGTACAAGCGATGGGTGCGTTATGTGACGCAATCCAGTTCTTACGTGTGCAGGATTTAGTTCGAGAGTCAAGAGCGGTAGGTGGACGGACAAGGTAATGAGAAGCACGGACGTAGCCCAGCAACGGGATCTTAGAGACACCTTTGGCGTATGGAGCGTGGAAGGCAGCGCATCCATACGCTAATACTTCCCCCTTTGCCGTTGAAAGCACCTACGGACCTCTGAAAGCTCGTCATGAACAGTCATGACAACTCCATAAAGCGCTTTGAAAGAAATACTTCGTTTGTGTTTCGTTGTGCTCCAATCTCCTGCGTACGAACACCAGTAGATACTAAAGTATTGTATAAGCTTTTGATCTGCTTGCTACAGTCTCTTGATTGAGCATTTACATCCTACTACAGTGGCTTGTGCTCTAAAAAACTGCTTTTCTACTTGTCGCTCTTGTCCTGAGTCTTTCCAGTCAACTCGAGTGCCGTCGTCGTGAGGTCACGCAGGACGTCGCAGATGCGCTTGTGGTTGTGCACACGCGTGTTGTAGCGGTCCTCAGTGATCTTGATCATCTTCTTGTTGGAGTTGTAACGTGGACCTGCGAGCTGGGCCACCACGTCTTTGGCCTCCTTGTCCAGACCCTTAAAACAGGTCATAGGTACTTCCATACTCACCTTAGTGTCGTACGTGTTCTTGTCGTCAATGAAGAGCCGCTCGTCAAAGTCCTCCAGCGGACAGTTAAGCGTCATCTTGATAGCCGATCCGTCGAAAAGCGGATGGATCTGCTGCTGCCACGATAGATCCAAGTACATGGTAAAGTCCTTGAAGATCTGCAGCTTCTCCACCTCGTGCTTCATCTCATTGTCAAAGTCTTTCGGGTAGTCTTCGTCCCAGTACGAAGGGTACTCGAATTCCTCCATAGGCGTCGTAGTGTCCACTTCATCGCCTGAGAACTGGAACGTCTTTTTCTTGCGGAACTTGGGGGCCGTCTTGGTATAGGATGGCTTAACAGTCTTGGGTGTGTCCGAAGTGGACACGAACCGCAGCGATTGGGCCGACGACCGGCGTACGGCGCGCGTCAAGTGCTTGGCCAACATGCTGGTTAAAGAGGTGCTTGTGAGGCGAGGAGCTCCACACGCTGAAAAGGTGCTCCGAAGGTTGACCGAATGGCTATCCTGGATTATCCTAATATAGGGTTAATGTGGTACACTATACCCGACCAATTTGGCAAACCGGTACAAATACCGGTATGCAACTACTCGTTGGTCAGTCGTGCAAAGTTCATAAATGCACGAATGGCAGGCGCCGACGGTTCTTTCCCGTGGACTTGGCGGCGCTGGTCGAGTGTCCTGTGCGATAATAAAGGCGGAATATGCGGCAGGAGAGGTGGGGGATCGACGGGGGTCCTTTGAATGGGCGTTTTTTTTATCGAGTTATTCAATGCTAGCGTTCTCCCTTAATCAGGAGTAACACCGGGATCGCGGGATCCATGATTATTTTACCCACAAGGTGAAGAAGGTATTCGGCCTCCTCTCCCTCCACGTTGCAATTTATCTTGTAACGACCCTTTTCAGTCGCTCTGCTACCTGGTGGACACTAATCCTGTGCTGGCCAAAGTCACGCCCAGAGGAATTAAACCCACCAACAGATTTGTTTGTTATACCTGTTGTTGTTATTGTGTCTTACTACGTTAGATGTCGGAAAAGCAGAAGTTTGACGAGGTTTGTGATGCGAATCTCGTATAGTAAAATATACAAACGGATATCGAAGTAGTTGTCGGGTCTAACTTCGGTACTTGGATCAATTATTTCACTGGAGGAGAGGAAGCTTCGCACTTGACAACAGTTTTTATTCACATAGAAACCTACGGCGAAGTATTATATCTCTTTTATTTATCTGACCCGTGTCACGTCTCGAGCATTTTACGTTTCTTAGGTAAAGTTAAAGGTCGAAATGTAGACAGTCCATGCATACGCAGCCCGATGATGAAGGAACTAGAGGCAAAAACAGCATGGCCGGATGCATACTACACAAAGAGGCGACTATGCCACCAAGTTTCGGAACCATACTCGTCCATCCACTCGTTGCTCTATACAGCTAGAGCCGTCGCGCTCGAAGATGCCGTTGAAGTCGTTGCTGCGGCTGCAGAGGATGCCGTCGACGTAACAACTGATGGGGTAGTCGTCGCACTTGCGGCGCTGCTAGTCGAAGAGTCCACCGTGATTGTGGCGCTGTTACTACCAGTAGTTGAAGTCGTGATCGTCGTCGTCTTGGAGAAACACGGGAATGAGCCACTACCCCTAAGGTTCTGGAGACCAGTGGCAAAGTCCGTGTTGTAGGTATCCCACGACGAGTCCGTGTACAATCCGTACTGCCACGGGTCTTTGGGTTTGTACTCGTCGTTAAAGTCGTAGGATCCATCGGGGTTAATAGCCCACGCAAATCCACCAGTCATGTTCATTTCATTGGCGTACTCAATGAGGATCTCAATGACGCGCGTGCTCGTTTTTCCCGCAAGCAGTTCCCCCTTGCCGTAAATACCACCGAACTCACCGAAAAAAGTGGCTATACCAGCTTCCGTCACAGCGTTACCGAACGCGTTGTCCAGCACCGACGTTACAGCCGCTTTCAACAGCACATTCCCCTCTGTAGTATTAGGGTACTCAGTCACTGACACGGTATCTCCACTTGAAGATTGTTTCTTGAAAAAGTAGGACGACGGATACACACTGGGCGCGTAAAAGTGCGGCGCAAACACGAGTTTGTCGTCTAAATCCAGTTTGATGGGGTTCACAGTGGAGTTCTGCAGACTGGCACCATACCAGTCATTGTACGTGACATTAGCTCCGTTGATTTCAGTGACCGTATTGATAGCGTAGGTACCTTCAACCACAATGAGCCAATTGGGACAAATAGCCAAAATCTTGTTGCCAATGGTCTCCACGGCTCTTGGCCAATTAATGTCAGCATCGCAATATTCATCAGTGTCGTCTACAGGCCAGCAGCCACCCACCGGTTCATTCTTCAAGTCAATACCAATAATATTGTACTCAAGATCATTACATAATTCTGTAGCCAAAGTCTCGAACATTTTGTAGATTTTTGTGATTGGGTACTCGTCCGTGTACCACAAATGTTCCGATGTGTCATCTGTGAAATTTGGGTCAATTTTGTGAATATCCAATAAAACGCCAATTTGCTGCTTGCCCAGTCCTTGTACCACTTTCTTGATCATGTCTATGTATGTATCCACATTGAGATCGGTGTCCAATTTGTTAACAAACAGTTTCGTATTGGGTACCGAGTTATCGAGTACCATTTGTGCGTTTAGTGGCAGACGGACGGCGTTAAAACCGTTATCAGACAGATTAGCAGCAATGTCGTCCAAATAGCTCTGTTTTGTCGCAAGTCCATGTGGGACACCTTCAGCATTCTCCATACCACTCCAATTAATGCCAGTAAAAACGATCTGCTCTTTATCTCCAGTTCTGCCATCAGTGGCGTAAATTTTACCCTCCGTCGCCACATAGTCTGGCTGCAAACAGCTCTTGACGCTAATGGATTTGCGCGCACCATCCACTTCTGTTACGTCTTCAGTAAGCGATTGTTGCGTTTGCGCGCTGTTAAACTGTTCCACGCCAAAGTACGCGATAAGTGCAACAGCGGCGACCGACACGAGCAGCAAAAAGAGCGCTCCAGGCCACACAACTTTGCGTCCAGAGTACGTTTTGACTGTCTTTGGACCATCTCCCGATACGTTGGCGTCATCCAGTTGTCCGACTGCAATGTCTTGGTGCAGCTGTGTGGACGGTCGTGCAGCCATCGTGGGCCGCATCATGGGTACATCACTCCCAGCGTCTCCAGCGACCAAGTAGCTGCCGTACATTTCCTCTTCCGACGTGTCTCTCCATACGTTCGAGTTGGTGCGTTCGCCCGCGTTCTCGCCGATGGGCGAATTCTCTGCGTACATTTTCTCGCCCCACGATCTCTTAGACGATGGCGAGTGGAGCGGAAATGAGGGAATGGCGATCGACGAACGCTTTTTTTGCCTCGCTCCTCTTCCGTTTACGAAAATTACAGCATGACCATAAGGGGAAATAAGTAAGTGAACGAAAGATAATTATAGAAGTAGACGTGAGAAGGGGGGATTTACATTATCATAGACGCTACCAGTCGCACGCCACTGGCAGCTGGCACAAGCTGAATACCGGAACATTCGCCAAGTGGCTACGATATGCGCAAATTGTACCCTGGACTCCAGCGTGGAGCTTTATTTACATGTTAATGCACTGTACCCGGTGGCACTCATGGCAGTGATTAAGACCCGCCTTCAGGGTACAAGGTTAATTTCGCAAGTTTGCGAAAGCGGTCAACGATGACGCAGACTCCAAAGATGACTACATTTCGCGCAAATAAGATACCGGTAAAGATGGCTACATTTCGCGCAAATCAGTTACCGGTACCGGTACCGCATAACCTATGTTATGACCTTCTATATGTTATGGCATACAGCAGTATTTCAGCCAATCGAAATTAAAAATGGAAAGTCCAGCGTGCATCCTATGTTATGACATACACTTACCGACTGGCTCTGCTGCTGTTCATTTCGCAACTACAAAGGGCAGGGTTTCTAGACAGAAACGTCGGAATTTTCAGCTTAGACGATGACTTTGATGACGCATTTCGTGAAGTAGCTGAGTATTTGGAGCAGCTATAAATAAAAAAAGTATATGGAGCAGCAATAAACTTTAAATGCGATTCTCATCTGGTTCACCAAATAGCACTAAAGTGGTGGACACATCTACATCCACCGGCATTCCGGTACCTTAGGTGTGTGTCCGGTACCACAATACAACGGATAAAGCGTTGGAAAACGAGATTTTAGATTTCCAGCTCATGCTTCTCTGGTAGAATCTTGGTCCTCGTTCACAACTTGCCAGACTACGTTCAACAAGGTCTGCACCTGGCGACTGCGAATAGCGTCAGGTACTACGAAATGGAATATGCGTAAGGTCTGTTATGTGAGTACTAGAACATAATAAAGAGTTGAACTTACCAATGAATCTGTATTGTACAGG
>JAIKVB010001721.1:0-11217 GCA_024679045.1 Phytophthora brassicae
GCGTCGTTGACAAGATGACGGCTTGATCCACTGTCAAGGATCCACATTTCCTCGGCCTCGGCCGTTTTTTTCCTCACAGCTAAAATTAGGTCTGGTGCATTATCTCCGCCACGTACTCGACTCGGGCAAGCCGCCCTCAGGTGACCTACCTCATGGCACTTATGACACCGACGAGTTTCCTTACCGCGGCGCTCCGTCACCGCGTTGGCCAATTCCTTTCCAAGATTCTTTTGACGAATTGGTTCCAGCTCCTACGATTGCGCAAAATGAGCCAGTTCTTCTACTTGTGGTAAATAGTCCGTTCTTGACCCATCCACCTTCGCCATAAGTTTAGTACGCAAATCCTCGGACGCGTATTGCACAATATTATTTAGGACCAAACAATCAGCCCCGCCACCGCATGCTTCCGAGATAGCCACTAGGTACATATAATGTTCTGGCCACGTGCGTTTCGTTTCTTTGGGTGCGGTAAATAACTTCATAGCTTGAGCCGGCGTAATATTCGTTTTGAAAGCTTCCAGCATTCGTTCCATAACGTACTACAGGGAGGGATATTGGGTCCACCAGGCCTCCACTTGTTTATGGTAATATCGTTCTGCCGTCCCAGACAAATAATGTCCTAGCGAATCCACTTTGACATCTTCGGGCCAGAAAAAACCACAGGCAGATTGACCTAAAGCCACTTGTCTCTCAAACCTCCGTCCCCACTCGAGGAAGCCTAAGCCCAGATCGACATATAGCTCCTTTCCGTCGAAGGGCCGTATCGCAAGTTTCTTTTGACGCGCATCTGGGTATCGGATGCCCCCGTTGTTCTGGTTCTGCACCCCATAAACACCGCCACCAGCTTGTCCTTGTTGTTGTGGCATCTGCGGCGGCATTTGTTGCTGTCCCACGTTCACACCTTGCCCGGCTCGTCCAGCCTGGTCAGCCATATACATGCGCTGTAGCTCGGACATCTGCATTCCATACCCAGGCTGATGATGGCCGAAGTATTGCGGTGCTGCAACCGGTCTGCGAGGAGCGTCAGTAATTGACGTACGGCGAGCCTTCCAGTAAATCAATGTGCATCCTGGTGCCACGTCCAAGTCCAGACGAAACAAACTCGAGTTCATTGGAGAAGTAATAGGGATCTCGTTCCTCGCACGCATCGGAGCATCACCAGCTAACTTTTTGACCAGTTTGGATTGTGACTCTTCAAGCCGCTCGAGCCTCCCAGCTAACCCACACATGAGCACGAGTAACTCTGTCGTGTCTGCCTCCTCTCTTGTACCATCGCCCCTTTCGCGAGCGACAGTGGTCGCTTTCTCTTCATCATCGTCAGTCATACCAATCCTTTCGCGACTGGTAACTACTGCCGGTGTCGACGTGGGTACGTCGTCACCTGCATCGTTCATTGGGCTCATAACCTATAAGAACTCGGTCCTCGGACCGGTATCAATACTTGTAGAGTACGCAGTGTGTCTTTAGGTGCAGAAGAGAAAGTGTAATTCCGCATTAGCTTTCTACGTCTCCTACAAGCTAGCCTCGCCTCTTAGCCACACAATTTTTTGTGTGGTCCACTGCAAGACTCTCGTTGCAGCTGCGCGACGCAAATCCCACTCAGTGCTATCTCGTACCCTCAGTACCGTAATACCGCCACTTCAACAGTATCTCCGTTACGCCTGGTCTAGGCGCATCACAAAGGCCATCGTTCGGTTACCATTTCGAAGAGGAAAGCACTTGTCAATCATGGCTGCACTGGACGTGACTGGGTTTATTGGATGGGAATATACAGAAGGAACGTTTACGAAAAGGAAGTTACATGAAGCGTTTCGTAAGGATGTCATTTCGTTGTTAAATTCATGGCCACTTCCAAGGTCCATCGTGGTCATGGATAACGCGAAAATTCACGTCTACCCGGAGCTAGAAGCCGCCATCCATGCATGCGGCGCGAGGCTGATCTTTTTGCCACCGTATTGCCCGCAGCTGAGCCCCATCGAGCACGCTTCGGCCTCCTCAAGCGCTGGATTCAGCGTTACGCGAATCTAATTTTTCCGCTCTACCCGGAGCTTGTTGTCGATATTGCAATGAAAAACTGCACCCGACGTGCTATGGACATTGTTTTGGAGCATTTCAACACTGCGGGTACAGTATGTCATCATTAAGAAGTGAAGTGTTTGAGAGTCTTATCCTTAGTTGTAAGCAGGCAGCAAGTCGACTAAGCTACAATGAAAATCCCGTCTCTATACGTTCAGTACTGCTAGCGCCATAGATATGTTCATCTCCCTCCCCAGCCCTGTCAGCCTGCTCTCCTTCGTTACCAGAGTCGTTATCTTCCTTGTGATCGAAGTCTTCAAGGTTTGGTTGGGAGGGTTGGCTGGGCACGAAGTCGTGGTAGATTCCAGCCGTAAATATGTCGTGGTCAGGCAGCCCGAATGCTCTTCTCAGTGATAGTACCTCGACTTCAACAGGGATCCACACCCCGCTCCAATTCAACTTGATGGTCGCTGTGGTGGCTCGCGATGTCAGGGGGTCCTCTGTGCGCTGAAGGTCTAGCTCCTCACGCTGTCGATCTACTTCCCTCGCTTGGGTAGTGGTATTGTCGCCTGGGACGCTGAACATAGCGGTATCTGGGCGGCAAGCGCTCATAACTTCAAGGTGGTGGGCCGTAATAGACCTAAATGTGACATTGTTGGCGACTTCGTGGGCTACGCACTGCAAGTAATCCTGCTTGACTCGCTTCTGGGTTGCGCGGTGGAAGTCGGCGGGCGTAGTGAGCGGGCCGGAGTTGCTCACATACGAAAAGCCTGAACGTACTTCCCGCAGCCCGATCGTTGGGCTTGAGAAGCCGCCATCGATGGTGCAGTGACTCCACAAAATTGGCATCCGATAGACGCACGTACTTGTCTTGGTTCTCATTGCTCGAGCGCTTGAGGTAAATATCACTGTCTTACTTGAGTTGTAGTCGTTTCTTTCGCTTGATGAGCTCCGCGCTGACAGTCGGCTCATTAAACTTCGCAATGCACATTGCTCAGAACACGCTGTAGCCTTCTGCTACATCGAACATCACGCCTTGCTTCCATTCTTGTCATACGGCTCACCAACACGCACTGATAAACAAGTAGTTAGAACCCGTGGCAATCCCCCATCATTATGTACGGCAGCACCCGTCGCTGGCTCTGCAGTCGTAACAGCTCTCGATTCTATCACACAATGCCAACAGCTAAACAACTGTAAATACTTCGTTCGATGGGGCTAATGCCAATGCGTGTATTTTAATAATGAACTATAACCTGTAGACAGCGTCACACGCCACCACAACATTAATTAGAAGAGAGCTCGGTAGTGCGGTATAGAAACTAGTACAGCGTACCTTCCACGCTCCTATATGACCGCAGTAGCTCATCCACATATGGCCGCAGTAGCTTCTCCATTCTCACGTATGGTATGCGCTAAACGCGGTCGTCGTAGCTCTTGTTTGTAGCTGCCTTTATTTCGCCACACACGAGCATAGAAATTATAACATGTCGGCTACAGCGGGTACAAGCTTACATTAGCAACACCTATGTGAGGTAGAAGTCACCTCATCGCACAACATCCGCATATTTAGCTTATATCGTACCTGATTTCACGCGAATGCAGACCGTATCACCGTGTCCAGCTGGTCTCTGATTATATGCCAGCCATAACATCGTTAAAATCCAGCTCTCTAAGTATGACTGCAACAAGAACAACATATGAAAAGAGAGCAGGTGTGGGGAGGAAGGAGGGGGGCGTACGAGAGGCATCGAGCATGCAATGTGTCGGTGGAAGAGGCTGGAGCGGAGTAGGAGCTGGGGCTGGGGGTTTGGCTTTTGGAAACTGAGGTCAGATTTGGAAAGTTTCTGCGGTGGCAAAAGAGTTCCAGAAGGTCAGAAGTATTAATACCTAACCCTCACCATGTCTGATTTGACATACCAGCCAAGTACGATATCGGACGGCAAACAACGGGGTAAAGTCTCTGCAAACCACAATACCAGTATTATAGTAGTGACTCAGCTGTATAGACGCGATAAGGTTCTTCTTTTTTACTGCGAATTTGACGATTTTAACTTGGTTGAGCCGTTCATTGTCATAGACATGAATATGATACTGATCCTCGACGTGTCTTAGCTTGCAAAGCATGTCTCCTGGATCGAAAATTTGACGATTTTAACTTGGTTGAGCCGTTCATTGTCCTAGACATGAATATGATACTGATCCTCGACGTGTCTTAGCTTGCAAAGCATGTCTCCTGGATCGACTGACGTAGTCGTAACTCTCGGTGCCAGCCGTAAGCCCTTGGCTGATCGAGATTTGGCAGGTCATGTCCCCTTTCAACCCGCAACGGATATGTTCATGCACGATCATCGCTTGTCACGCAGTGAACGAGTCTTCGCCGGCTCGACGGAGAAACTTGATGAGCAAATACACCAAAATGGTCGAGCCGAGTCTCCCACAACGCAATGCGATCGAGCTGAGGCAGCTCACATAGAAGAGGATGTCGCTAATGACGTTTCCAGCATATATCAAGGGGTGAAGCGGAAGCTCCTATAATCGATGCTTTATTCGCGGTAAAATACGTTGCGGGTATGGTGTGCGAATCGAAATCGCCACACTCGTCTCCGACGTTCTGTGTACGGAAACTCAATGGGAAATGGCGCATGGTTCATGCTTTTAATAAGCTACATGCGTCCACTATTATGGCATCTACGCCAATTCCCGGAAGAATGTGGTGTAAAACAACATGGCAGGATGAACTGTATTTAGCGAACTCGACATGGTCGATGGTTACTATCAACTATTGATGAGGAAATCCGATATCTCTCTCACGGCTGTGAGTACTCCCAGAGTGGTGTTATGAGAATGACTGGTGATGACCCCGCGGATATAAAACTCTCCCGCGACGTTCAACCGCTTGGTGACGCAACTCTTCCGTCCCCTTCGCCACTTTGTGGATACCCACTTCGACGAAATATGTTTCCACAACCAGGTTGAGGAGGGCAAGACAAACGCGGAGACGCACCTCGTGCACCGCCGGGTGGTTTTGTTGTTTTTCATAATTAAAAATCAACATCAACAAGTGTATCTTTGGTGCGGAAGAGGTTCTCTTATAAGTTGCTTCCTTGGTAAGAAAGGTGTTCGAGCTGATCCAGAGAAGATCACGGCTATTTCAAAGTGGCCCGTTCCAACAGGATTCTGCACAAGTGGCTAGCTTTGGTCTACTACTTACGCAAGTATAGCGAAAACTAAGCCGATCTATCCCGATCTAGCTAGACCACTAATGAATCTACTCAGAAAGGAAGCAAACTGGTCATGGCATGACGAAGCTGAATAAGCATTTAAGGCAATTAAATTCAACTTGAAGAACGCTCCCATCCTCGCACAATCCGACGAAGATCGTCCGTTCAGTGTCGTCTGCGGCGCTTTAGACTTTGCCATTGGATGTGCTATATTGCAGATCGATGCCGAAGGCAGAGAGCGTCTGGTTTAATTCCAATCTTTGCAGCTTAAAGTCGCCGAGAAGAACTACCCTGTCCACGACAAGGAACTTCCCGCTATGAAGTATGCGTTGGTTAAATTTTGGGTTCATCTCCTGGGTAGTAAACCATTCGTGATCTACACGGACCACGCCTCGATAAGGGTGGCGACCTTTTCACCCCCTCTGTCGCAGCGTATGGTGCGTTGATTGTCTTTCTTTGCTGAATATACCGTTAAAGTCGAGTACAAGCCAGGAAAGCAAAACATTTTGGCTGACCGCATTCTCCAGGACACCAGGTTACGAGTTGGTGCACGCCGTCTTCCTCGAATCACTGCTCCATGAGCTAATTTGATATGCATATGTTGAAGACGATCATCTGAGAGATCTCGGGGAGGCGCTGCATGGTGGGTCGACACAGCAGCAGCAGCGCAGAGCGTCAACAAGCCCAGCTGCATTGGGTCTCCCTCTCCGAAGGTTTTCTCTACTATATAGGCCAAGGAGTCGAACCTCGTCGTTCTAAACGACGAGGATATTTGACATCTAATCCTCTTTAAGGCTCACGACGCGACGCGCAGCGGACGCTTGGGTCGAGGAAAGACGTACACGTCGGTGACACGGGACTTCTACAAGTTTGCCAGTCCAAAGCAGCGCTAACCCAGAGTAAAACAAATATTTTGAAAAATGTGAAAACAAAATGTTGTCATATAAAAAATGACAACACGAAATCACAAAGTAAAACCGTTAAAGCCCAATAATCTTTATGTTCATGTAGTGTCCGCGGTGAGCAGCACCAAGCCTCGTCTACGCTTCGTGCATCCGATCACGGTAATCGGTATCCGTGACAACGCCTGGACCCTAGACTTGCCTTCGGCTATGGCTACGCATCCCACGTTCTACGTCTGCGTGCTCCAAGCGTATCACGAGGTCGATCTCCAGAGGGGACCGCAGGAGGATCCGCCATCCGACGTAATGCATTTGCAAACAAGCGGGACATCATCTCCTCGTCCGACGACGTCAGAGCAGACGCTTCAGCAGCCCTTTCAGGTTCACCTCGTGGGCGAAGCTCCATCGGTTGCTGTTCCAAAATTCACAGTCGATAGAAGAGATCTCGCAACCACTAGTCGTGGTACCGTAGCGTCTCATCCCAACCTCAATAGAACTCCTTCATTGCACGCTGGACCCCGTTCACAGAGTGACGAAGGCGCCGCGTGGACTCTTCTAGGTCCTGGCTTTGACTCCGCCTGAAATCGCCCAATCCGTCGCTCGTTTCCCGGGCAAGACGATCTGTCTCCGCCAATGTCGTCCTCAGGGATTGACATCATAAAATTTTCCTTCTACAGATTAATCCCGAAGTAAGTACCCCACTGATATCGTATGCCCTTTCAAGTTCGATTGAAAACCACCTTTGAGTATCCCTCATATTAGTGACATTAGACAAGGGGATCTTGCCCGGCTTGTATCTCCGTCAATATTACGAGTCGCACTAAAATAAGGTGGCATTACATGTGTTTACACCCGTGGCAACAAATAGCGCTGTATCTGGGCTTTGCCATGGTACTTCATTTGTGTAATAGTATTGGGTTTCGAGTTCAGACGAGATGAAAGATGAAAGCCATAAAACTATCTAAAATTTAACATGTAATGGTCGGCTTTGATGCCACTTGTTTGGGGGGGAACTTAAACTACTTGTACGCCCATCCCCGAAGCTCTTGACGCGTCAACAGAGGGCGTTCAGCCGCCTTTGTACGGAGGGCGGCCTTCTGGCGGAGAGTCATGTGATGTCTTGTCATTGCAATCTTTGATTATAGTGACGGACCTTTATAATTTGATATCTGCCTGAATTCGAGATTGCAATATACTCTAAAATATAATGCGTGTACCCTCGCTGTAACTACAGTGCTGGCGGATAGTACTGCCACCCCATTTTTTTGCTTTATCTCATTCAAAATGAGGCTTAGTTCGGCAAGCATTTGCCCAATCGAAAGATCCTTTTAGGTTACTATAGTAGTAGTATAGTAGCTGACTATTATTAGTCGACCACCTAAACGCGATCATCTAAACGAGCTGATTCTGTGGTGCGGCATCACCATCGTTGTTAGCCTCCATGGGCCGTATTTCCTTTCGATTGTACTTTAACACCACCTGCATCTCCGTGCGATGATTTCTCGTTCGTGTGCGCAGGTTACGCATCACGATCCCTCCAGCTGAGATGCCTGCTCTTGAAACGCGTTGGAGGAGCCCTCCCAGATAAACACGGGCTAAGGCAGCGATTGACAGGAATATGCTGCTACCTGACTCGCAAAAAAAAAAATCAGCGCAGGATATCGACGTGCTCAAGCTCCATCCGATGACAGGCGCGGCGTCGAAGACGCCGCAGCGTCAGTCATTTTTTTTCGAATGTGCTCAAGCAGAGCATTCTCGAAGTTTGAGAACACCTCTAGACGCGCTATCACAGCGTCAGGTCCTTGCGAAACAAGATGGGAGACTCCTTCGGCCCAACCAAAGATATCAGTTTGTTAAGCCCGTCTTGTTGGCTCGGAGATAAACGAGCAAAGTGATCCATTTCTCACAGAGGGGCAGATTTAAGACTCAGGTGTAGGATTGACAACAAGTGCTACCAAATGCAGCAGGGCGGCCGTAGGCGTTAGCGTAGAGGAAGGCTTAGTGACTCCTAGAGTCTTAAGCAGGTTAGCAGCCTTTAAGTTCTATTCTATACAAGAATTTATAGCGAGTGGATAGGCAGTAGCTTACAAACTCTAAGATTAATTAGGAGCCTTAAGTATAAGGCGACTGAACTCTTCGCTTCAATTTTTTTGTATTTTAGGCCGTGTTCGCGCTCAGTGCCATTACACTATGCTAGCGCTTTTAGTTGTTAGACCCAACGCAACTTCCAATTATGACATCTCGCCAAAGTTGAATTATGATTGGCGCGTGTTCGTACGTTAAAATCATGCTTTATAAACTCGTAATTAGTGGTGCGACGTACGAATCAGAAGCCAGAATGCTGCTGCTACTTTTAATGATTGCGATTATTCGTCTAGCGGTGAAGCAGCGCGAGACGCGCGGACAGGAAAACGACAATGCTGTACGGCTGCTTGGACTCTCAACGTGCGATGGAGTGCGCTTCTTTGAAGCCATACACAGCTCGCATAACAAGATAATTTGCGGGACCATTTCCGCATGGACGTGGAAGCATTTGATGCGCTGTATGATCGTTGTAAGCGATATATTCGCGATTCGCTTCATCATCCAAAGGAAGCATTTGCTGTTGCTCTCCACTGGATTGGAATAGCGACAACTTGTCGAGGACAAGAGGTTCTCTTTAATTTGGCGTTTTCAACAGTTCATAAGTATCGACTTCACGGAGTTTCCGTGATAGTTCGGGCCTTACAAAACCTGCTTGTAATGCCAACGCACGTACCAACACGGAGTTTCCGTGATAGTTCGGGCCTTACAAAACCTGCTTGTAATGCCAACGCACGTACCAAGTGATTTCAAGCAGTGTCGTCCTTATTTTGACCAAGCACTATGCGCTATCGATGGTACACACTTTGTATTACCGTTCCAAGAGACGACGTAAACAGATTTCGCAACCACAAAGGGTTTATCTCAACCAATGTGTTGATTGCATGCGACTGAAGAATGAACGTTTGCTTTATTTACCCCGGTGCGGAAGGGAGTGCGCATGCTCCATGGTTCTTCAATGGAGCCAATTTTTGAACACACTTCCCGGTAATTTTTACGTGCTTGCAGATGCGGGTTATGCTCTTGATGCTCAAGTGCTGACTCCATACCGCGGCGTACGCTATCATTTAAAAGAATGGGTAAGTCGTCGGGACGACCACGAAACGCGAAAGAGCTGTTCAACCTACGTCATGCAAAGGCGAGGAATATTATGGGGCGAGTAATTGGAGTACTAAAGTGCCGATTCAAGGTGTTGCGAACGTGTATGGATTACGAGCTGATAAACATCATTATTGTAATCATTGCTTGCGTTTTAGTTCACAACTTTATAAGAAAGTTTGACGAATCCGACCTTGCCGAGGATTTTGATGTCGCCGACGACACTGGAAGTGAAGATGTTGACGACCTAAATGGTGGTGAAATTATTGCTTTTGACTTTCGAAAGGGTACGTCATGGCGAAAGTGGATGACGAACAAAATGTGGAGAGAGTATCTAGAGCTTCGAGTCAACGTTCACATGGAAAATGAAATCGATGATTGCAGTGAATTTGGTGAGAGTAGTAGCGATCAGACCAGTAGTGATATTGACATGGAGTCGAGTTTGGCATGTAGCAGTGATGGGGACTCAGACGACAGAGAAGAGGAAGCAATGAGTACTTCGAGTGCAAACTTCTAATCAAGCGTATATAACAATAATTTAACTGATGGATGAACGAGATTAATTAGATTAAACGCTAAACTGCACGCCAAGCAGCCCCATTGTCGTTTCCGTTTGCGAGCTTCGAGTGTGGCGGCTAATCAAAATAGTGTGCTGAATTTTAAACGCATTTTGCGTTTGCGTTCGTATACCGCCTTAGACCGTAACTTCATAGTCCCTCTCTTCGTCCCCTTCTCCTAAGCTGTCAACGACAGCAGCTGCGGTTTTGTTGCCGCTATCAGCATCGATGTTGTCGTATCCAGATCCCGTTAAGGAATCAACAAACCCGTTTTTTTAAATCACCTCCACCGCACTGTAACTCGGCCGCTATCAGCACCATCTTTCCCTTGCTGTACTTCTTCATCAAAATAATCAAAGAGTCCAACTTACCCTCCAACGCTCCTCCCAGTTTTGCCTTCTTCTTAACGCGGTTAGACTTGACAGCGCCCCCACGAATACGCTTAATCTTTTCAACACGTTGCTGATGACTAGGTGGGTTCGGAGAAAGTCGTGGGACCTGAATAGAGGGCGCTTCACCAGATGCGCCATGCCCGTCTCCATCGTCACTATCTTCCTCGGAGCTAGATCTAGCGGAGGAAGCACTGCTACACTCGGCAGCTTGACCTGCCAGTGACCAGTGCTTCGAGCTCGGCAACCAGTTGTGGTAGTGATCGAGCTTGTTTGCTATTTGCGCGTGTGTCCCCTGAATACAATAAAACCTTGTTCAGTACTGCCATTTTTATAAAGCGCCGTAAACCCACACTTACCCGCTATTAAACAACACACCGTAGAGTGAACAAACCCAACCTTTCGGATCTCTTTATTTTGATCTTATCCTGAGGTTTGGACTCAATCAGACGGTCCCAGACGTCGTCGTCCAGCGTTGGGATGTTATTCTCATCCACGCCACCACCGCTTAAACAAAAAATGTGCTTGTACAGATCGTAGTCGTGCATTAAACGTCCAAATTTGGACTTGTATTGGTCTAGTCACCAAGAAAATGAATGTAAACAGGGTTAGTTTCGCTTAGCCCGTCTAGACATGATTTCACCTTACATTTGGCAATCTTTCGCTTGTGCGCGGCGTTGAGCTCGTCAACTAGAGCATTCTACGCCTTGGGTTTAAGACCTTTGTCCCTGACTAGATCTGGTTGATTACGAGCATCAAAATATTTGTCGAGGAGGTCAAACTCCTGAATTTCAGTCCAACTGGCCCGTTTGCGCCGCGCCTGCGTCGGACTTGGACTTCGTGGAGTTAATTGGCGTCGTGCTGTTCTTCACCGTCTTGGTCTTGGAGATCTTCTTGGACAATGTGGCCATCCTGCTCTTCTTCGGTTTGTATGTCTTGCTGGGCATTG
>JAIKVB010001722.1:0-11203 GCA_024679045.1 Phytophthora brassicae
TCCACAGTGGTATAGGAGTTTATGCATATACATGTATAGCGACGCAAACCAATATATTAGTAAAAATAGCGACAGAAGCGCAAGAGCTTCGAGATTGCTAGCGCGGCGGGCTGTCCGCGGTCGTATAAAAATAAGCTTGGCGTTCTTTAATGGGATGTTTAAAGTCCTCAACAAGTTGTCAAGTGCAAGCTCTACATGTAATAGAACTGTACTTTGGAGAAATAGACAAGATCGCACAAGTCCAGAAGTTTTCGATTTGCTCATGTATTTTGTTGAGAACTGACAAATGCAGTTTCTTTACTTTACAATGCGCGGCATACATCACGTTTTCTACCCCCTTTTTGTAGCCAAACATGACTGTCAGTAAAGAACGGAGGATGCCGGTACTATTAATACGTAGTAATTTACGCAATTTCAAAGTACGTCAAGCAACGTTAACTTGAGAAAGCGGGAATGGTGTCTTGGAACGGGGCCTAAAAAATGCCTGCGGTTTAAGATCCGTGTGCGGAGCACGCCACGAGCAAGCTCGTTCTTTTTGCCTCAATTGCGTAAACTACATAAGTAACCCAACGTAACCGAAATTTATTTTCACCATCGTCCGAGTTTGCTTGTCGTTTAGGGTCTTCTTAACAGTGGTAGAATGGTGTAATTTGTAGTACTGTATCCGTTCTACATGTCCTAAAAGGATTGCCTAATAGGCTTGTGCATAAAAGCTGGTAACAGGAGTAATACACCAGCTTTCTGTGAACGGAGTGGAGTGCACGGGATTTCGTGGGTCTTTGCAGTGTGACATTTCCCCGGCGACAGTACCGACATTTTTTGTTATTATGGTATTAGTTATAATAGGCAACCAATGAAAGCATCCTATTTGAACAGGTCGTTTGAAAGCGGCCAACTTTTGTTATAATGGGTGGGCGCGTTCCAAAACCCCGCACAAGAAGAACGGGTCGACGCTGCAAATGGTGCCACTTTTGAAAAGCGAGTTGTAATTCAGCGTGTTGTGGTCTCCTTCATTGTTGTTCTCTTGTATCGGCGCGTAAGAATCCATACTCAACGCTCCGTGGTCTGGCTTGCGCTTTACTAAAATACAAAAAATAAAAATGCGGAGAACGAAGCACTTTCATTCTCACCAGCAAAGTAGACGGTAGTGTGTCACGTCTCTGGCGCATTTCGACCTTGGTAGAAGATTCTACAATTCTACCGCAATAATCGATATTCTACCAAACAAAACGAGGCGGAGCGGTGCCAAAAAATATACCAACTATCCATTAAAAACCGAACGGAGGTAGTAGATGTGCTGTACCAAGTAAGTAAAGAATGCCTTGGGTCGAGAGTGAGAGTACCAAAGTAAATGTGTTCAGAATAGAATGACTCCTTTATGGATAGTAGCAGGTTATACTCCTAGCTGTGGGCTAGCAAGTGTGTGTGTCGAGGACAACCTAGGCGCAGGACTCACCGTCAGCGTTGGCCATGTCCATGACCCAGTAGTGTTTGTACCGCTTCGTGCTGTCGAATGCGTAACCAGGGCCAATAAACTTAAGGTCGCTGTACAGGAATGAACTTGACGACTTGATCCACGTGGCCACTACATCATCCGCACTGGCCTGGCCACCAGCCACCAACTCAGCAGACTCGGCGGTCTTGATACCCTGGGCGGCGTAACGTATGGCTGGGGTCGAGTCGTCCGAGCCCCTGGTGCTAACCTTGCTGTTCTTAGCGTTGTCATCGGCAAGCACTTGAGCAGCCTTAGCTAGCTTCGTGTTGATGCAAACAGCGGCAAGACCCTTTTCAGCGCGCTTGGTGTTCACAGCGCTGAGCAACTTCGTGCTGAAGTCGGCCACCTGCAGCTCACGAGCGACATGGTCTTCTTGGACGGCAGACTCGACGTTGGTCATGCCAACCAGCGCCACGACGGCAAACGCGAAAAAACTCTTCACATTCATGATGTTAGTGGTTCTCGATTCTTGTGAAGCGGTTGTTGGGATTGCGTTGCAAGTTTGAAAGTGAAATTGCCGTAGGGAGGTAAAGATGGAAGGGTGGGGGGGGCAGCTTCTTGTACACCCAAGCGACAGTACCGGTAACCGTATTCGCAAAGCTCATGATTGCCAGCATAGGTTGGCAATAATTTGCTGGGATGGGAACTTCCCCATACACTGGCAGTATGTAGATATTTAAATACCGGTATTCATGCATGATACTTTGTACAGGTATTGTGCTTTGCCGACTGTTTAGAGGCAAAACTAAGGAGGGCCATTTCCAGAGAGGGTCATTACAGAGAAAGGACAGTTTGTTCCTGCTGTTCGGTTTCAACATTGATAAAACAAAAGATCATAATTACATTATATTACTTGTATTATATTTGTATTCGCAATATTACTACTAATAGTATAGTACTAATAATATTAATACTAATAATATAGTATTAATAATGTTAATACAGATGCATTTTGTCGAAATCCATTACATGAGGTTACATAATAAAATCAAGATCAGTGGGTAAGTCTGTTGCATTTGCAGAATGGCGCCCAAGACCAAGCAAGCTCTTCCTGCCGACGGCTTTGGTGGCAGACCTCCAGCTCGATCCCGGTATCCTCAACAATGTGCAAGAATACAGCTTCACGGCCTACGTTCCTGTCTTTAAGGAGGTCGGTGGACGGGGACAATGAATTACTTCGTGATCACACCAGTACGAAGCCCTTCCATAAAGATAGTCACCGTTACTGCCTCAGCTAGAGGGTCCGCCGCAATACCGGTAGTTAAAGTACGTAACTCTTGGACAAAGTCCACTAATGTTTTCTTTCCCTGTCGGGTGGAAAGGAATCGTGATCTCACACGATAAGCCTGGTTAGGCGGCGAGAATACTCGCGAAAGCTGGAGCATGAGATGCTCCCATGAGGGGAATGCCTCGTCAATAAACATACCACACGTCAGTGACCAATCTCGCGCTCGTCCACCGAGTTTGGATAGCAAGCGCCACGCGCTGTGTCTCAGTCTTGAGCATGGCTTAAGTCATATCCATCTCAATTTATCTGATCTAGAGCAAGAGGTTTTCTCCATCCTTCCCTTCGAAGGTCTTAACACTCACCATGAGTGGCTTTGCTCTAGGAGTATCATTCGATGACTGACGGGGCGCCGAAGCCGCCGCTACATCAGTCATTTTCTTCTGAATGTACTTGGGTAGAATAATTAGAGAACACCTCTAGATGCGCATTAACAGCGTCAGGGCCTTGAGAAGCAAGATAAGAGACCCCTTCGGGTCCGATCAAAGACATAAGCTTTGTGGGAAAGTGATCCGAGAAAAGACTAAGAGAAAGTGATCGGGACAAGACTGAAGGAAGATCGGGGTCGATGGTCAATCGACACCCATCAAGAAACGAAGAGAAACGCGATCGGAAAAGGCCACCGTTGGAGTGTCTTAAGATTAGAAGCATGTTGCAGTACGGTCTAAGTACGACGCCATCACTCCCAGTTATGGCTGGAGTTCCGGCTAAAATCCGAACTCAGGTGATCCAGAACTATCTCGATATGGATACACCCGATCGGATTGGAACATGGGTACATCCCGATCGAGAGGTTATCCCAGATCGGTGAAGACACATATCGGGTTGGCGCTGATCAGGAACCCCAATCGGTCGATCCCGATCGACATCCCGATCAGGTTGATCCCGATCGACATCCCGATCGGGTTGATCCCGATCGGCATCCCGATCACTATCCCGATCGGTCTGATCTGGATCGCTATCCCGATCGGGTCGATCCCGATCGGTCGCCATATGGAGATCGGACAGCTGTTGGGTCAAGTCATCAGATCCCCGTAATTCAAGAGGTCGGCTGCTTAGGAATCATTGGATGTGCAAACACATGGTAAGGATAGGTCTTAGGGATAATAATAAACAGAGAGTAATTTGCCTTGCAACCCACAAGTGACCAGCGTATTCCGGGAAAGGATAATTGGCCTTCCCGACGATCATCGACTGTCCACATACAAAGTTCAAGTGTAACGTCGTCGAATTGCTTGGTCGACACGTGTCTGCTCCCTCAACAACGACTAAGTTCCCCGCTATTGGAAGCGGCAAGCAACGGAAAGGTAAAGGAAATCCCCAAGGAAACCCCCACGCCGATCGGCATCAAGGACCGATCAGGCGTGCAACAGGCCGACAAGTGACGTATATCCGCGTGTCAGCCGCCAACCCCCCCCAATCCACCAAGACCTCGCCACATCTTCACAAGTCACCCGGAAGAGCGTAATCCGCCCATACCATCGGGTACACAAGGTGAGCAAGAAGACAACACGACCACGGCCGATCGGAGTACCCCCTCCGTAAGTTGGTAGTCTGGGCGCCGTAGTGAAGACCCAAGTGCATTACCCCAATTTTGCGTTTGCGACTCCACCACAGCTTATTAAGCTTGTTGTTTTGGCTCGGGGTTAACTGAGCGAAGTGATCCATTATTCACAGAGGGACAGTCGTAAGACTCAGGGGTAGGATTGACTACAAGTGCTACCAAGTGCAGCGGGGCTGTCGTAGACTTTAGCGTAGAGGAAGACTTAGTGACTCAGCGAGTCTTGAGTAGGTTAGCAACCTTTAAGCTCTATTCAAGAACTAAGACGAGCGTAAGGCAGCTGCTTACAAACTCCAAAAGTAAATGGGAGTCCTAAATATAAGACGACTGAACTCTTCGTTACAAAGGTAAACTGTTTTCTATAATTTTATGTCGGCAAAGCCGGTTTGGTGTAAATCTATAAATTTCACTATCTATCATACTGAAACCTAGTCAAGTGCATATTGTGTGGCCCACGGATCAAGTGGGAACTGAATATAGTGAGCAGTGTTCTGCCTCCCCACAAAACCTTTAAGCACTGTGGTTTCAAGGGCCTGGGCTCAGACGAATTCGTACGCGTTGCCGCTACTGCTAAAAAATCCTGATGTTGCCAAGAATAAAAAAGGCTTCGTCTTACGGATAACACGATAGGCGAGTTCAAGTGCGACGTGTGCGGAAAGGTCTGCACAAAGAGTGCATCGTTCAGTTCGCATGTTTTTCGAAGAAACAAGGCGAGTAAGTCAAACTAGTGAGCTTTATTAGCTGACGTGATACAGGTTAGGTACCTTCATCAATTTAAACTCTACGTTAAATGTACAAACCATTGTTTAATTCCTATATGCATACCCCAAGTAGCGTGCATGTTGGTTGGGCTCGTGAAACGCCGTATCTTCTGGTACCGCAGTACGCACCACTGTAGACGACGATTGCAGCATTGTCACCAATGCCTCGCCAAATTGTGATGTCGAGCCGATAAATGCGGGTGGGGCTGTGGAATGCTTTCGATTCACACTCTCACATAACACATACCGTCGTCTTGTATTGTTAGGGAGTGCTCGAGATCGACAAGATGCAAGCGAAGCTCGTCGTCGTCGATCGTCTGGAGGCTCTATATCATACGTCGGCTCTTGAATACACGTCGAGAGCGCACTGGCCTCGTACCGATTGATCCACCAATGCAACACAAAACCTTGAGGCTTGAGGGTGTGTTGAACGTTTGACTCAATCATCGATATCAGCTCTTGAACACAGGAACAATCATGTACTTTTTTAAACACTTTTCACTGATTGCAGTCCAAGCGCTGGAACACGGTCGTCGTCCAATCTCTACATAGTATGCGTTTGAGTGAGAGTCCACACTGAAAATACTCGGGTAACAGCTGACCAATTACCCTGGAGAATATATGGAACTCGCAACATGTTGCGTTTAGTTAGCAAATTTAGTAGAAGTCGCAGCTCATTTCACCATGACAGTACTTGAACATATTCCTGTTGCTACTTCGCAGCCAAATCTTACACTTCGCATGACTTTCTTTTCTGGTTAAGAATACGTCAGCGCCTCCAACATACAACGGTCTTAACATGTAAACACGTCCTCTGCCTGCGTTTTCGTTTCATATAATTCAGAGCTCCATTCTACAACGGACACAGTCTGTATTAATATTAATATTAATAGTACTACATGTATATTACTAGTATTAACATTAATAATACAAAATATAATACTGATAATATAATATTATTATGATCTTTTGTTTTATCAATGTTGAAACCAAACAGCAGGAACAAACTGTCCTTTCTTTGTAGTGGCTCTCCTGGAAATGGCTTCTTAGTTTTGCCCGTTTTAGAGTTCTATTCTCTGAAATTTATTTTCAGAGTTAAGACAGGCGAGTCAGGGGTGATTATCCCAAAATGCATTACCCCGGTAATTTATAATGCAATTAATACACTAATTGAAAGAGGTAGTTACTGAATTAGCCAGTAGCCATACCCGTTGGTGATTTAGGAATTAATACCTGAAGAAACTGATAAATTACATGCATGTTACCTGTGTCGTCACCCCACTTCTTTAAGTGCGAATATCTGAACCAATAGAAAACATAGATGTTGTACGAAGATGGGGAAGGTAGGCCCCCGTCGGCATTCGATGTCTAGTAGGCACTAGATACAAGCGAGCTCGGCAAACACGAATCTACGCCAGTGGTCTAAGGTCCGTGTGCAGAGCACGCTGGCTTTTAACCCTGGACCAACCATTGATCACTCCATTCGATCCTATAGAGTTAAGCTGCGAGGGCAGGGGTTTGAAGGTGAGGTCCTGCCAACATTTTTAATGTTTTGAATTTGAAGACCCTGACGTCCATTGCTAGACTTTGTGTTCAATCGGATTGTATGTGTGATATCCTACATAGCTGCACTTTGTGCACGTGTCAAAGCTTCTATTAATTTCAGAGCTTCTTCGTGCAGCTCGTGACATTGTTATGGCATGCTAAGTATGTGTGGTAAAAAGCCACTTGAGTGCAAATACCTTCAGTGAGTTGTTTTTGTACTTTCATTCAGAATTGCGCACAAAGAGCAATGAAATTGTTTAGTATCTGTTCGACAGTGGTGGGTCAGTCACACTGTTTACAGCGTGCGTCTTACACCGTATCGCAGCTCCATTTCTAGTACTGGAGGTAGTAAGCTACCGGTATTAATAAATATGGCCGTTGTGGAAAGGCCGTTGTGGAAAGGCCACATAATTGCGCTAAATTCGTTGTTTTGCACTTTTAGAAACGTAATTGTTGAATGGCGTTACGGCAACCATAACACGACGCGACGACGAGAAATAAAGCAACCATAGAGTTTAAAGCAACCATAACAAGAGCTGGTGAACGGCAATTTATTCTGAACCCATCACAATTGCACTTAAAATACCTGGGCACGTCGACTTCATCACAGCGTCTCTCTAAATTTAGAGATAATTATGACACACCAGAGCACAATCATGTATGCACCGTACCTGACCACGGGTGGGCCACATCTTGCACACTTTGCGTTTCTCCTGCAGCACGATGAACGAGAAAACACCGGCCCGGGAGTTGGTACGCGCAAGGCTCGGAGAGCTAGCCGACATGAAAAGAAAGCTGGAGACCATGAACAAGAACTTGGAAAAGATGCTGACAATTCAGCTAGAGTTTATGTCTGCTATCGAGGAGGATGAAGAGCGCAGCTACGTGCTGACAGCAGCTCAGGATAACGGCGCCACAGCGCAAGACGAGATGTAGTTTGGAATGCTGCTCGAGATGGCGATCAACACACTTAACAGTTAGTTAGAGGTTCAGAATGTGTACATTTAGCTAACTACTTGAGTTCTTTTTTAAGTTTCTGGGTGATGTAAATTGTCTTCATAGCATCAGATTTGGACATTCTACGTTCCTGCGAGAGATGCATGATAACCCAAAGCATCCTCAAACGCATTACCTTCACGTCGTTGGAGGAGACATTGTAGTTCTGCAGTTCTTCTCTCCCAGAAAGAAATTTGTGTGCTTGGGCGACAACCAAGACGCCGCAACTGGCTCCGTCTGGTTGCTGCGGGCGTCCAAGCCACTCGATGGGATCGATGCAAAGCTTGCTTCTGGGCATTGAGGTTTTGTACCCTCTTTTACGATGCTTCGAATGTCGTTCGAGTCCATCTGTATTCCATTCCAAACCTCCTCCATGCCAACGTGGTCAATTAGAGGCTCGTACATGTAAACGTGCGCACGTCGAATATTTCTCGGTGTAGCCTTGCCCGTGATGCGAACGATAATGATGCCCCAGTGGTTCCCGTTTAGGTTCACAGGATGAACAATAAACTTGATCTCTCCGAGTGGCACTGTCGGTGTCGCCGGCCATCCTACTGCCGGTGTAAGTGATGACAGCACGTAGCAGTTTCCCACTGAAGCTGCAATAATTTCTAAACAGAAATCGATGGGGCTATCATTCAGCCATCCTCGGCAGATTCCCCCCCAATGTTGTCGAAACTGATTAGACCACCACCAGACGTCGTCACAAAATCGGTGCGCAGCCGGCAAGAGTTAAACTTGGATATGATCTCGTTCGCAAGAACTCGATGTCGTTGGGCCACGTCATCTATCGACGTGGCAGATGTCTTTGTCTCGTCGACAAAAAGAGCAACGTCTGAGTGTACTTTTCTCCAATCTTGTTCCAGCCACTTTCGGTCCTCGAACCACGCTCTACACTTCATCTTGACAGCGTAAAACGCAATCGACGAATGCACGTATTTACCGCGCACAATTTGCGATCATATCATTGAAGTAAACATAGCGTTAGAGCAACCACACCCTTAAAGCAACCATACCTTTAAAGCAACCATAATCGAAAATAAATCATAACTGCTGAATTTCCAGAGCTTTGGATCAATTGACGCGACGAGGTCAAGGGCGAAGCCATGTTTCTTCACTCTCTCATCCAGCTCATCTGGTTCGCGTTGCTCCTTCCTCGCAGTGGATATGACAGCATGCATTGATCGTGTGAGATCGAGCGGTATAACAAAGTTGTGCATGCAGAGCACTGACGGGACGGCTTCCCATAGACACTCGATGTTCCATGCTCGCAGGTAGGCATCTTCTAGTTGAACGGTATACATTTCCATAAATTCCATTACGTACTTCATATTTGCAGTGTTCCTTGTCCAAAATACTAGCTGCTCCAGTGATACCGAGATATCACTTGGATACTTGTGTACAGCTAGACGATCTGGTGCAGATGTAATCTTTGTTTGGCGCAGCTGCTTCGTTTTAGATTGTGGTATACCTCGACTCTTCGGCTTTGGGACGGTGACGATGTCTACTTGGCGCGGGGGTTTCGTAGTTGGTGGAGATACACGCGCTGGCGGGCTATCATCTACCTCTGGTTTACTGCTTATATTTTTGGTGTTGGACTCCGACGAGTGATCGGTTGTTGGCAATGCTTATGTGGCGGCGGTTCCGGCCTCACTCGTATAGTCTTCGTTGGCTTCACTCGTATTGGCTTCGTTGGCTTTATTCGGATAGGCTTCGTTGGCACATCTTCTTCATCATCAGTAGCGACATCTGTGGAGCATCCGTCACTTCTAGTTTCTAGCGCATCCATTAGCTTGACAGTTCCCATCGCATCTGCTGGGTCGAGAATAGCTAGCGGATCTTCACAACTTATATCAGCATCGTCATCATTATCGCTCGTATCGCTGGTATGAGCAGTCTCAGGTTTCAGTCACTGTAGCCCAACTTCGATATTCTCTTTCCAAGCTTTAAGCTCTTGATAAAATGCAGCGCTCGACAAGTTGGATACATGCTGCAGAAGCGGCTCAAACATTGTTTTAGCGTAGCAATACTTCTCAGAAGAAGAAAGCACGACCATTTTTGCTCGCTCGTACCGGTGTAGACGGGCGTATGCTACCTGCTTCTGTGTATTAGACGATGAAGCGCTGGGTTCAACATCATGGTCATACAGCAACCTTACTTTCGGCAACTTTAACCTTGACATGCGCACAATAGGTAGCAGGGCATCAGCAGCAGACGCCAGGTCTTCTTTGCTTCGGAGGTACTCCACCGTTGGTCGATCGAAATTGCAGGAAGAAACTCAAATCCATGCCCTTTGCTCCTTGCGAACATCATATGACGACAAGGCAAATGATTACTTGTGTAAAACAAACACGTGCACTTCCAATCTATGACGTCACATAAACGTCTGATTCGAGCTGTAAACTTTCCAATCTGAAATAGTTTCCCCCCTCTCACAAGATGCAGAGTCCGTCAGATTTACATTCCGCTCCCTCTCCCTTTTCACTTTCTCCAGCATATTTGATTATAGTCTCGTGGCCACAGCCCTCAAATACCGAGGGACTGTCTTAGACACTCGTGATGAAGAGTTAAGCGTTCCAATTTCCGACACAATCTGCTGCACAATGGTTACCTGATGCTGTAGCAACCCAGCAATTGTCTTGTCAATTCTTGTCTTCTGGCTGAGTAGCATTTTCAACTGGTTCCAGTTTGACTCGATGCGGCTCGTAGTTGTGTTCCCTGCAGTAAAGTGTTTCCCTCGAGCGAAATTTTACCACATGCCACGACACGAATTCCACTTTTTGTCAAAGCAGGCGAAGAAAGCATGTTTTTTGTTGATCTTACAGTAACGCTTGAGTGCAGCACATCCGTCTTCATAGGCGGTCTGCGTTTGGCTAATTCAAACAAAAACAATTTTTAGAAGTAATCAAAAATCGATATTATGTTTGCACTGCAACAAACCTGTAAAGAACCCGGTCATCAAACTGAGAAGCTCCTCTCGCTGATCGATCTTGACTCGGTACGCCGCCCGGCTCAAAACTTTTTTCCAGTAAGAAATGGCGTGGAACTGACATAGTAAAATAGTAGCTTCCGGAAAGCACTTCTCAAGAACCCACCATTCCACGAAGTCTTTATCAATGACTATTGTTTTAATATCGCGCCATCCTGCATTCTTCTTTTTGAAATATTCCAAGATCGTCGAAATGGTCACCGCCTGCTCATTGAGACAAATGAAGTCAACCACCGGGAAACCTCGACCCGTCGCGGTAGTGACGATCAAGCTCCCAACGAAACAGCATCACGAGAAAACCCAGGTTAATGTTATAATGGCTCAATGAATGAAAGGGTTGCTATAGATATGAAGCGTTTGGCGGGCACCCGGGGTTCCACAAGGACCCCGGTCCTGGCAAAACAACCGGTATTTGGTAAAATGCAATGGTATTTTTTTCCTTTAAAAAAAAGGTCAAACTACTTAATCTTTCTACTTCGCAGCAGAGCTGAAGAACTGCAGAATGGACGGCTGTTTAGCTCGCAGCTTCACTTTCTTCTTGTGAGGTCGACCAGGCTTGCGTTTTCCCGCG
>JAIKVB010001723.1:0-11201 GCA_024679045.1 Phytophthora brassicae
CAAAATGCGCAAAATACATTATTGCACCCGTATGTATGGCAATATATTGAACAACCAATATATTTTTAGAAAACAGTCGTAGCTCCTAAAACACTATTACATGTATTTTACCTGTTAATACATGTAATAATGGCTATTAAAATAGCGAGCAGTCAGCTGCTTCAGATTCAAAACTTCAGAGGGGTTGGTGTTCTAAACGACAGCCCCAACACGCAATGTCGCTCTCATTTAAATCATTTTCATCCACCGAGCACTCCCCAACCTCTCGAACTCGGTCTCCGAATGTATTCTGATAGTCAGGTCACAAGCTCATCAAACACAAATGTTAGGACGACCACATCTAATCGGCCAGATTGGACTGTATTATAGCAAGGTCCCAAGTTGTAGAGTACTGTTGTACCTGCCACCTCTAAGTGCGCTTTGACATCTCATCGAATTGATGGGAAGTCATTCTAGAGACGAGCCACTATTCGTGTGGTGGTTGATTAACAAAAGCAGGCTAACCTCACATTTGAATTGGCTACGAACCTGTACCGTACTCTACCAAAGCTCACCAGCAAGTCAATTATGGGTCTATTGCCTCCACTCAAGAAGTCCACGCTCCACTTCAAACCGCGAAGCTCCACACACAAACGACCAATTGAGGACCCATTCAGTGCGAGTCTGCTACCAAACGAAGCTCAACAGCTCAAGTTGCACATCCTACAGACCCACCCAAAGCCTCTCATGCGCTTCAGTATGAGTCGCATGCGTCACATCGTGGCCCAACCGCCCGTAGAAATCCCCGTTGAGCTCCGTAAGAAGAATCTCGTATCCAGTCGAGTATCGGGTCACAGTGTGCCACTTACACGCACCATGTGGGACAAGAAGATGACGCAGTACAAGAAGTGCATGCTCGATGTCATCGGAGAGGGGATCCACTACCAGTAAAATGTCGAGTTGAGTATGTAAATTAAATCTTATGAAAGCAAAATAAAATACCCAATTGAACCAAGAGAGATAAATACACAGGAGTGCTCACACTTCAAGCGGTTGTTTGAGCCCAGCTGCAGTCTCGTCGTCAATAGTGAGCATGTTCTGTACACTGGACGGGATGTCGCCACCAAAGAGCCGCTTGAAGACACCAACTTGGTCCCAGCAGTGGTGCTGCTCGGCAATGCGGAGTTCCTGGAACACGACGTACGTGGTGACCGTAAACGTTAAATCTGACGACTTAATAGCCATAAGAGCCACGCGCATAGTGCCTGGACAGTCCTCGGACGCGCACACACGCTCGAGATGCTGCGCCGAGGCGATTTCACCCTGGATCCGCCACTTGGTGAGGATCATCTCACCGTCAGGAAGATGCGGACGCAGCTCCACAATGTCCACCACGATGCTTGTAAACACGGAGCGAATCATGTTCCAGAGACTGATGGTTTGTAGACGGCCGAACGCGTCCCACTCGCGTACACCGACACCAATCCGGCAGTCTTCGTGCCACACACGGGAAGCGTCTCCCAGACTTAAGTACGCGGCGTTAAGTTGCTCCACCATCTCCGTCACCACTTTGGTCCTTTCGGCCAGCAGCTGTTGAATACTCGCGCGGTTCTCCACTCCCGCGCCGGTCGCAACTCCGAGCGCTCCAACGCCTCGGAGCCCGGCCAAGCTGCTTAAAGCCCCCAAACTGCCTAAAGTTGCAGCAGCACCGGCAGCATTACGTCCAGCTGCGTTCTTGCCCAAGAGTAGAGCTTGCTTAAGGTGCAGATTGTCCTTCTCTAAGTTGCGCACATGATTCTCCAAGTCCGTGAGCTTCGTATGTTTGCCCGCAGCAGAGCTGGACACTCTAGAGAGAGAGACAGTCTTTCTCCTGTCCAGATCCTCGTCGTCCCGCTCGTTCTCCTTCTCGGCTTCTGACTCGGTGTCCTCGTCTTCGTCGTGGCGACTCCTGGGAGGGCCTTTTTCGCGCAACTTACGGCGCTTGTCGCTCTGCGCCTCGTCCAACTCGCTCGGAAATGTGTCCAGCAGCTCATTAAGTGCGATGATCTCGGGTTCCGCGAGCCGCTTTTTGCTGTGTGGACGGGCGGCCTCTGCGTCTCTTACGGCAGATTTGGATGGCGAAGACACCATCTTTTTGGTTATGAAGCGTTGTTTGTATGGGTAAACGATTTTCTTTTTCCAGGGCGCCGATTGGACATTATTGTGGACTACAAAGATGAAGTCGTCGTGACACATCATACGTACATAAAAGAATCCTGAAGAGTTGTGAGAAGAGAATGTGGACCAAGACGCCGCTTATGTTGCGCTCCGCTGCATCGCGATACCAGCAGCTCGCTTACGTACGTATATAATAAAGTGTCTATAATACTCTTGCTGACTGTATAGCGTGCGATAGAAATCGACATTCCGAGTCTTGGGACTGCAGCAAGTGGCGGTTGGGGGCACGGACAAGAACGCATTGAAGACTCTGTGGGTGGACACGTTTGGATTGACCAATAAAGGGTCTTTCAGCAGCGTCAAGGAGAACGTGGACGAGGACATTCTACAGTGTGGAAAAGGACCTTTCGCTGTTGAGGTGGACATCATGCAGCCTTTAGACGCCAACAAGACGCCGAAAGTCCACGTCCCTCCACTTAATCACATTGGATTATGGGTCGATGATTTATCCAAGTGTGTTGATGAATTAACCCACAAAGGAGTGCGGTTTACGCCTGGTGGGATCCGAAAAGGAGCAGCAGGCTTCAATGTGGTTTTCATCCACCCAAAGGGCAATGAAGCTGCTCCATTGTCAGGAGAAGGAGTGCTTATTGAGCTCGTACAGGCTCCAGACAGCATTGTTAAGGCTTTCGACGCGATCAAAGAGGAGTGAAAAGGAGCAAACTGTTGGACTCTTAGGTTGCTTTCTACTGTTTTTATATTTGACATGTGAAGCTGACATCAACGTCACTATAAGTGACTCATTCCGTGTGTCTTGAGCTTTGAACTTGCTGTTTCTAACCAACTTCATCATTCACCTCACTGTTGATTGACAACTGACTGCCCTCTACTTTAACGTCAGGGATGGGATTCTTCAGCTGCTCCGCAACAGACCTCATTTGCTCCTCCAAATCATGCGCAAAAGTCTCTAACTGTGCTCCATTTCCCGCCAATTGTAGCGTCATTTCCACATCTTCACGCTCAGCGACGGCAGCCTCCCACGCTCGCGTAATACTGCGCTCGACATCCTCCAGCTCGTCCTGTTCTCGCAGCATGGCTGAAAAAGCTGCCTTTTGAGCGTCCATTTCTTCTTGAAAGCTCGTCTTTTGTGACAACACTTGGGTTTTACGAGCATCAAACTGCTCCAGATGTTTGTCCTTTGTCGCTTCACATTCGTCTAGCCGCATTAATGTGGCAGACAACAGTGATCGACTATCGGTTTCCGTCTGAATAAGTTTCAAACCGTCCTGAAGCAGCTTTGCCTTAGTCTGAAGATCGCGCTCATTACGTCGGACTTTTTGCGCCTGCGGAGTCAGCGGCTCCTGGATGGAGACATGATAGTCCAGAGTCTTCTCATTAAGCCACGAGAAGGAGTTATCCCATTCAAAAACAAGAGTCGTATTGTCATGCTCCACTTCAAACACACTGGACATCTCGTTCATACGCTCGGGTGATACAATTTCCACTTCCGTTGACGTCGCATCCGTCATCGTTGTAGATAACCTGAAAATTACATCAGCTGCATCCTCTTTAACAGAAAAGTTCCAGACAACGCGCCAGCCTCGCTTTTCACAGATCACTGGCAGTTGGAAAGTTGCACCAGCCTTAATCACCACACCACTTCGCATCACTAAACACTCTTCAAACTCTGTCTCGACTGAGTTGACCGCGGCATTTGCTAAAACACCTTCAAATTTATCAGAAAAGAGCGCCACACGATGCTCGTCACGGAAGTCGCAGACCTCACGGAATGCACTTGAATGATCCTCAAGTCGCTGCTGTAGCTCGTCCACAATCGTAGCGACTTGCTTCTCGAAACCAGAAACAACCGTTTGCCGCCTTTGCAGTTGCATCGCACGTTCTTTCTCCGATTGCATGTGTTTTCGACTAGCATGCAGCTCATCTAACTCCTCTTGTTCACGGTGGAGTTCAAGTGTAGCCTTCTCTTTATGCAGTGTCTGCAGCTCCTCCTGCAACTCAAGAACCTGTACACGTAACTTTTTCAGGGCATCATCCTTGGCAGCCAGCACCTTCGAAGCCTTGGAAGCACTTGCCGGGTCCTCCCCGCTTTCTGGCTCAGACGTTAATAAGCCAATGTGATCCCGTGCTTCCTGTAGATCCTCTCTGCAAGTCTGTAACGCACTCGTCAGTAAGGCAATTTCCGTATTTGCGTCTGCCAACTCTGTCTTCAACTCTTGAATTTGCGCAGTAAGTTGCTGCCCGACGAGTTCATTTGTCTGATCCAGAGACGTCTCCGAAAGTGTACTGTTAGTCTTCGATTGCAACATAGCGCTCTTCTGTGTTTCAAGTACTGCAGTAAGGCGATGCATTTCCTCGGTTGCAGCAACCACCTCCATCTGCCGCTGATTAACTCGCTCCTCCAGCGAGAACACTTTTTCGGCATTTGCTGCTTTGGTTGTGGCAAAGCGTTCTTGAAGAGCAATCAGCTCTGCAAGTGCATCATCAAGCTGCCTTTTTAGCGATGATTCTGAAGCTTTCAAAGAGATAACCTCCTTTTCTAGCTCCGCCGCGTACTTCTTCGCTTCTATTGAGCTCGACATAGTCAGTGGAAGATGGAATACGGTGGAGGTATGTGTCTTCTCCGCAACAGTGTCAACAACCGGTAGAATGTTAGCTGGATGCTCCAGTTTCAGCTCCAAAGACTCAATTAGCTTCTGTCTCTTTTCGTTCTCCGCCTTGCTCGCCTTTAGCGCATCACATACTTGTTGCAAGTCTTGTTTCGCAGCTTGGGCTGTGACTGCAGCGGTGTCAAGACGCGCCTGGAAAGTTTCGTGTTCTGCTTTCTGAATGCGCTCTCTCTCTCCTTCGATCCGATTCTTCTCGATTTCGAGTTCTTGTACTTTGCAAGTCAACTTTTCAATTTGTTGGTTGGTTTGTTCTTGTTCCAGCTCCAAACGTTGTTGTTCTTCCTCTATCTCAGCAATGGCACGCGTTTTCTGCATCACAACTTGGTCAAAATCTGCCTGCATCATTTCTTGTGTCCGCTGCACCTCAAGCAGCTGAGCTTCGCTGTCTTTGCGGGCAGCGTCAGCTTGATCTCTTAGTTTGTCGCTCTCTTGGACTTGCTGCTGCAGTGTCTCGTTCTCCTTCCGCATACCATTAAGGAGCTCTGCACGCCTTTCCATTTTCTTGAGCGCAGCGTGTGATCGGACACGGTATCGCTCAAATTCGCTACGCATAGTGGCCAATTGCTGCTGCAGTTCAGTCACCTCTTTCTGTTGAGCAACCTGCTGTTGTTGCTCCTGGACGCTTGCACAATGGCTTTGGTCTTTAAGGTCTTTGGCGGCCTTCGCCATGCTTTCTTTTTCACTCTGCAAATTCGCCAACTGTTTTCTCAACGATTCAACTAGTACCTGGAGATCCTGTTTGGACTCTTCCAGTGTCACTAACTGTTCCTGCTCCTGCTGCTTCTCCTGCTTCAGCTCTTCGAGTCTTACGGAGTCGTTCGCGACGCACTGTCGGAGCTGCTGAAGTTCCTCAAGCCAGCGTACAATGTTTGCCTTCGCGACGGCCAACAACTCGCTAGCATTTTCACCAGATTCCAGCAGTTCCACAACTTCCTCCTCGACTTCGTTATCCTTCGCGAACAAGCGCCAGTCTGAAGTCTTCATGAACTCGCCAAACATCAGTTTCTGACTATCACATTCGTTGCGACTTAATTCCAATTTGTGTTCCGTGGAATTAAGTTGATCTTGAACGGATACCAGATCGGTCAGTACTGCTGCTATCCCGCTGGATAACTCTGCAACTTCTGTGGACTGCCACTTGTGTTCTATGAACGCTCGCGCTGCATCTGTCTTGTCATTGGCACTCAAGACAAGTACCAATTCATGCAGCTCCCCCGTAAGCTGGGACAGACGTTCATCTACCTCCACGTTCTTAACATTCTCGGCATTTTGGAACGCCTCCAGAGCACTCGTTAGCCGGCTGCACTCGCATATTTGATCGTCCAGCTCCGATCGACAGGTGTGCAGCTCAGCTCGTGACCGCTGCAAAGCGTCTGCAGCTTCACTCTGTTCAGCTGCTTTGGTTGTGAGTGTATTCTGCGTCTCCTGTAGCTGTGCTGATAGTGCTTCAACCAAAGCTTCATTGTCACCAATGCACTGGGCCAAACGTGTCGTCTCCTCTCTATGAGTAATCTGTAAAGCCTCAGGCGTCTGTGTCTTCTCAGCCGTAAGATGCGCGATGCGTCCCTCAAGCTCCTGCTGCTCCTTTTCCAGCGCCATAATTGTATTTTGCTGTTCTTCTGTGTGCTGCTCATAGTCGACGAGCCTCACTTGAAGATCGTCTAGACGGGTCTGCAGCTCGGACGCTTCTGCTTCATGGACACGTTGTAGTTCATCGATTGACTGCGCTTTTTCGTTTGTAAGCAACTCAACTTGCTCCTGGAGATCGATTTGCTCCCGTTCTAATGCCGAATTAATATCCCGCTGAGCTTGCAAACGCTCATCACATTCCGCAAGCTGTGTCTGTAAGTCGACAAGAGCAACCTGCACTTCCGATGAGTTCTTGACATCTTGGGTCGCAATATCAGCATCACTTAAACTGGTCTCAACCTCGTCTTCATCAGCAATATCTGCTATTTCATATCCACCTTCTTCATGTAGTTCCATCACTGGTACATCACCAATCTCGTTATTCTCCATATCATCTTCATCATTAACAGCGTATCCTTCATGGTCCTTTGATACGCGTCTTGACTCAATCGAATCGCCCTCCACCCGCAAATGACTCAACTTTTCAACTCCATCAGCGTGTTCTTTTACGAGGTTGTCCTTCTCGATAGTCAAGGCACCAACCTCAGCCCGCAGCTGCTGCAATTCATCGGCATTTAACGCGACCTTATCTGTGTTTACCGTAAGAGCAGCTGTCGCGTCATGAAGTTGGTGCTGAAGAGCCTCGATTTCACCCAGGTGGGTCTCATGGAGTTTCTTGAGCTCACTCGCGTGGGATTGAACAACGATTTCCTTCTCCAACATCAAATTATTGATCGCGTCTCTCAGCGACTGTAGCTCCTCGGCATCATCAGCCAAGGCATCGACCTCAGTGCTCGATTCAGACTTTGAAAGATTCGTAACCTGGCGATGAAGGCATTCGATCTCGCGAGCGTGTTCCTGTTGAAGTTCTTCCATGCTATCTGCATGCATTTTGATCAGATTCTTCTTCTCCCATGCCAGATTATCGATCTGGGCATACAAGGACTGCAATTCGTCCGTGTTGATCGTTGCATTCTCATTGGACTGCATGCTGAGTTGACGACGAAGGTCTTCCATCTCATCTACATGCATCTGGTGGAGCTTTTCACTGTCATCTGCATGTATCTTAATCAGATCCTCCTTCTCCGAGACCAGTTCGTCGAATTTTGCCTGCAACAACTGTAGTTCACCATCGTCTTTAGCTACAGTTAAGGCTGTGGCATTCTCAAGTTGTCGACGAAGGGCTTCCATCTCTTTTGCGTGCGATTTCACAAGATCTTCCTTTTCCAAAGTCAATGTACCCATCTTGATCTGGAGTGCCTCAAGCTCTTTAGTTTGAAAAAGCTCAGTCTCTTCAGCCTTTGATGAAATCGCATCCATCGCACTCGCCAGCTGTGCTTGAAGCTCCTCAACTTCTTCATAATGAACTCTAACAAGCCGTTCCTTCTCCAAAGCCAAACTTTCAAGTTCGACTCGCAGAGACTGCACTTCTTCTGTACGCTCCTTCGTCATCCGTTGGATCTCTTGGTCGCTTTCTCGCACCAGCTCCTCCATGGCCTGGCAAGCTTCTCGTTGCTGTTCCAACAACACCACGTCCTCCTCCTGCCTCAGCGTCCATTTCTGCCTTTGACTCTCCAGTTCCTGCCTTGCTTCTTCCAGTGCCAAACTCTCCTGCTTCAGCATTTCCCCAGCTTCAATCGCGTCCTCCTGAGCCTTCTGCAACTTCTCTATCTCCTTTCTCACATCATTACCAGGAAGAAGTTCTTCCACCAGCGCTCCAACCTGTTCAAAATGTCTTACTTTAGCAATCAGTTGTCCATGAGCAGTGTTTATATCTCCGTCGCTGATCCGCCCCTCCCTGCCCATCACCACGTCCTCTAGCGTCTCCCATCGTCCTAACAAGCCGAAGATCGTCTGCTGCTGCTCCAATAACAATACGCGACCTTTGTCTACCGCATCTGCCGACTGCTGCAGCGCCACCGCTGCATTCTCGTTGCCCTTGCTCTTCATGTCGCGCGACTTGCTATTCAGCATCGTCTCTACCTTCGCCAGTCGTGTCACCAGCTCTTGAACGTGTACATCAGCATCATCTTCTGCATCATCGCCTTCGCCCCGTCGCCGCGTCAGCAAGTGACGCAGCTCGGAGATGAGCGCCAGTGCATCGCGCAGATCGGAAACAGACGATGACAGACCACGTGCCGCGCTCTCGTTGCCCTTTCGCTGCGCGTCCTGCGCCTTCTGCTGCAGCTTCTCGGCCACGAGGTGCACACGGGCGCTCACGTCAGCCGCCATTTCGGAAATGCGCACTTCTGAGCTTCTATCTGGAAGGGTAACCTGTTGAAATGGATCATCGAGTTGAAAAGGTTGGTGGGTACCACACCAGATGCATATCATTTTTAAGTCGCACAACCACACTTCAAATGCACTGCAAAGTTGAACGAATAAGCCACAATAAAAAATAGAGCCCTAAAAACGTATGTTAAAAGGGGAAATCCGCTTTGGTCCTGGAATTAAAAAATATTCGGTTTGGGGTCCTCAACTGGAAACTCGCTGGTTTTAAGAAAGCTACCGTGTTTTGAAAACATGATATCCGTCCTGGAATTAAAAAATATTCGGTTTTGGGTCCTCAACTGGAAACTCGCTGGTTTTAAGAAAGCTACCGTGTTTTGAAAACATGATATCCGAGCGTGCTACATTGTTGCCCTATTACTACGCTACAACTAGTCTAACTGTACTCCCATTACTTTGTGTTGTTTGCTGTCCTCTGATCTGATAAAAGGATATGTGGCGTTCTGAAATCGTGTATCCTTAACGTACCCTGTATCCTCGACGTATCTAGTCCTTAAAATAGCGTATATGCAGCAACACTACGCTGTGTTCCTAGCGTATGCTATGTGAATTCCGTATGGTGTACACCATGGTGCATATTGATGTCGACGTATCCCCTTCGCCCCTTATACAACAGCTCTCATCAAGGCATCTTGCTGTTGCTTTCGTAGGGCATGTTGAGCAGCTCGCTTCTTGGCGTCCTTCTTCCGATGCACGCAAAATTTCGTTGGTTGTGCCCCTGTCTTCCGACATCGTCACCATGGTGCATGTTGATGTCGACGTATCCCCTTCGCCCCTTATACAACAGCTCTCATCAAGGCCTCTTGCTGTTGCTTTCGTAGGGCGTGTTGAGCAGCTCGCTTCTTGGCTTCCTTCTTCCGATGCACGCAAAATTTCGTTGGTTGTGCCCCTGTCTTCCGACATCGAGAACAGTGTATTGGAGAGCCACTTTGCGGCCAAACACGGAGGCGGTGAGTACCGTATTCAGCACAGAGACTTGTACGAGCGCGCCGTCGACGACTCGTCTCTGCTGGCCATCGAGGACAATGGTAACGCCTACATTGTGGCGCAGCTGCGGACGATCACGGCGCGGTTACAGGTGCTCGAGGAGCTAGTGAGGACAATCGCCAGACCGACGGCGCCTCCGAGAGACTTGTCGCTGGATGAAGAGCAGTCGGTGCGCAAGGAAGTGGCTGAGGCTACAGCTTGTAAGGACAGCCAAGTTGGCGAGTTTTCTGAGGAGGAGGACCAGGAAGAGAAGCCGTCAACAACGCTGATAGCGAAGTCGAAGACGGGGGAGCGTAGCGCTGGCACTCCGCGCGCTGGCGACGATTCCGAGCAGAAAAAGAAGAAGAAGGAAAAGCGGACGGCCAATGAAATCAAGGCGTCTCACTATAGTACGCTATGTGTGTATCTCTAGGGTACAGGATACGCTACGGTTACAGGGTATGTTCGGGTTACGGAGCACACAATTGTTGCAGCATACGCAAGGATCACGCTATCTAGTTCGATAATCTCAGTAAACATGCCTCTTGGAAAAAGTTTTCAAAACACGGTAGCTTTCTTAAAACCTGGGCGAGTTTCCAGTTGAGGAACGCGGGGGACCCAAACCGAAATATTTTTAATTCCAGGACCCCAAAGCGGATTTCCCATTTTAAAATGCAATCCTTTCGAGCTCTTGAAAAGGATAATTCAGTTCTATTGCTCGCAGCAACTAATCGTTTAACGTAGTCCTGCTTGATGTTGTCTTCCGACACGAATTCGCCTGGTTCGCTACTTTGTTTTCCAGGATTCAAAAGCTCACGACGCGAACGCAAAACGAAGGTTGACAAAGACTTCGAACATTGACGGCCGAAAGATGTGCGATCTTCGAGCGCAGTCCAATCAAAACAGGTTTTTGCCAAGTGGATTCGGTTGAATAAGTAAACTTTAAAGACCATACCCCCGCAGAGCACCCCCTGGCAGGGGCCCCTGCAACAAGGCAGTTTTCCCATACTGAGCAGTTAAAGTAACATACCACGTAGCATAGCCAAAGCACCAAAACTCTCCGGGAGGCTGCGCCAAATCATATTATAGCGTATCGGTGCACCTTCCAAACCCTCAGCACCACTAGCATGGCAGCTTGATTTCGTGCGTAATGCACGAGCCGACACGGTTATTCAACCGTCGATCGTGCCACTAAGTAACTGGCATATACGCTTGGAAATCAACGAGCGGTCGATTCAAGTCCGATCAGCCATTTTCTTCATCGCGCGGTCCTTCCGGTCGTGATTTTTATTTGCTACGTTGGCCTTGTTCTTATCTTTTCTCGCCCGGTGACACTGTACCTGCTGCGCTGTCAGCGGTTCGTCAGACTTATTTTCGGTTGTTCCTTGCTTAATGTATTTTTGTCGAGTAGAACCGGAAAATCCTTGCTGGGCACCAGCAGCCGAGATGAAACGCCGTGATTTTTTCAGCTGTGTCTGGTCTTTCCTTTTCTTC
>JAIKVB010001724.1:1171-11198 GCA_024679045.1 Phytophthora brassicae
GTCCGAAGAAATTCGCCCATACCATCGGGTACACAAGGTGAGCAAGAAGACAACACGACCACGGCCGAAATCGGAGTACCCCCTCCGTAAGTTGGTAGTCTGGGCATCGTAGTGAAGACCCGAGCGCATTACCCCAATTTTGTGTTTGCAACTCCACCACACATAGTTCCGAGAAGCGTAACGGTCCATGCTGAATAGAGCGGTCGGATCGATGGTTCCCAGCGTGAAGCCCGCTCCTTCAACATGCTATTCAGGATGTGTACGGCCTCCAGCTTTATTTCCGTAGCTTTTGGATACATCACAGGTCCCGTAAGCTTTCCGATCAACTTGGGCTTCATGATCTTGAGCACAGCGTTCTCCGATAGAAGTCGTGTAATTTCTGTCCAGCGGAACGCTGATCGACCGTCGGCTCTCCACCTTCGCCTCGATCTTCCGCATCCGAGTCAGTGGATTTCAGCTTCTGTCGTGACGACTTCGGCTTATTCTTCTTCGACGAATGACGAGTCGATCGGGCGGAGGTGGTGGGTGAAGATTCTTTTGTTAAACTCAAAGAATCTTCATCCGGCGGATCACGATTTTCATCGCGATCCGCGGGGGTCCCCGTAGGGACCTGGGGGGGGGGGTGGAGCTTTCTATTCGTACTCCAGTCTTTGAGCTTCCTCCTTTACGCCAACAGAGTCTCTCCCAGGTCTCTGTTGATCGGCGGATCTTTCTTCTTTCAACAGTGTCGACGGCTATCCATCTCCTTCCGTCGATGCTTCAATCCCAGCTTCCACCTTAACCTTTACATCTTCTTGGGAATCACGGTGAAATCCCAAGTCGCCAAAAGATCCGGGCACGCGCACCATTGTGGTGGAGTCGCAGTCGCAAATTTGGGGAAATGCGCTTGGGTCTCCACTACGATGCCCAGACTACCAACTTACGGGGGGGGTACTCCGATCGGCCGTGGGGTCGTTGTTGTCTTCTTGCTCACCTTGTGTACCCGATGGTATGGGCGGATTACGCTCTTCCGGGTGACTTGTGAAGATGTGGCGAGGTCTTGGTGGATTGGGGGGGTGGCTGATTCGCGGATATACGTCACTTGCCTGCCGTTGCACGCTTGATCGGCCCTTGGTCGGTGCCGATCGGCGTGGGGGGGTGTTCTTGGGGGGGGTTTCCTTAACCTTCCGTTGCTTGCCGTTTCCAATAGCGGGGAACTTAGTCGTAATTGATGGAGAAGACGCGTGTCGATCAAGCAATTCGACGGCGTTGTTTTTGAACTTTGTTTGTGGATAGTTGCTGGTCGTCGGGAAGGCAAAATTAATCTTAACCGGAATACGATAAACCATTTGCGTGTTATAAGGTAAAATTATCTCTGTTTATTATTATCCCTAAGACCAATCATCCTCCATGTGTTTGCACAGCTAATGATTCCTAAAGCAACTGACTCCTTGAACTACGGGACTCTGATGACCTGATTGGACAGCTATTCGATTTCCATATGGTGATCCGATCGGGAGAGTCTGGGTCGCCATTAGACAGGATGGGGTCAGCATTAGACAGAAAAGTCCCGCAGTAGACACCAACCAGGCAAACTGGCCCTCGTTAGACAGATTTGCGGCCCGCATTAGACACGACATTAGACACACGCAACATTGATGTCGCGTAGACGAGTAGCGCAGGTGGACCATACGGGTTAATGTGAATCTAGAGCCCGGGTTAATGTGAAACAAGGATTCACAATATCCCGCCCCGACTTAATGTGGGCCTATCGGAAATTCACATTAACTCGAAAATGTATCCTGCGCTGTTTCACTATAACTCGGGATAGTATAATGCAAATCTGCGCAACATCCTGTCGTCAGGGGAGCAGGATTCGACATGGCACCGTTGTTGTACTCGGAGAAGCCTAGGTCATTGCAACCAGGTGCAGTCGAATCACTGGCAGCTGAGAGTAATCTTGCTCCTGTAAAGCAACTAGCTTTTCGTAAGCAAGTTGGCCGACCGCCGCTTGCTACTTCTGCACTAGACATTCAGTACTTACTAGATTAACCTGATAAAAGTTAAATGCTACTTCTTGGCTCGTTTTTAATCAAACGGGACGTACTTGTTTTGCCACGTTGAATCGGTTACAAAACTATCGATGAGATCAATACTAGCTAGTCAAACAAAATTGAGTTAGTTGGCTCCTAGTAAAATGGAAAAGGGAGACTACTGCACCGCATGTACGCACCGTCAACTGCGAAGCAATTATTGCATCAGTGTAGAGAGTTAGAAATAGATGATTTACAAGAATACTCGGAACGGACAACTCACATTAACTCGTGTGAGTTATTGTGGAGAAGTAAAGAACTCACATTAACTCGTGCGAGTTATTGTGGAACAGTGGAGAACTCACATTAAATTTACAGGTTATAATATTTTGTAGTCAACAGGGGAAAGGAGTGGTCACAAAGCAACACGTGCCAGAGGTCACCGTCAATGAAGCGTAACTGCGCGCAGCGAACCGAGAAAGAGAGGTTCCACCTGCTGCGACGGTGGAAAGCACACTCAGCGTGGGCCGTGTTTGACGCCTAGCGAGAATTGGGGGTCAGAGAATCGACACTGCGAGATTGGAAAGCTCGATACTGGGACGATCTTGGCGACCGTGTTTGACGCCTCGCGCGAATTGGGGGTCAGAGAATCGACACTGCGAGATTGGAAAGCTCGATACTGGGACGATCTTGGCGAAGAAAGCGGATAGGACCGTAAGCGAAGAAAAGGAGGTGGTCGAAAATACTGGATGAAACCGTACGAGAATCAAGTTATCGAATATTTCGACAATATGCGTGCAAGTGGGAAAGGTTCATTCTCGGAGATACTGTATTACAGTAAAAGTATGGGCGCGTTTACTACTGATATAACCAATAGTAGCAGTCAGAAAACGTGGGTGACACGATTTATTAAAAGATATTAGGACACGAGCGCAATACAGGCCATTAGACGGGATTCGCAGGACGAGAAGGTTGGAGTGGAAGTCGCACGTGATGAGCAGGTCGCTGTAAATGAAGAGAAGGTCGCAGTAAAGGTTGTAGATAACGTCACCAATTTGGATAATGGAGTTGATCCGACCACCAATGTTAAGGTATTTAGTCAACATGCGCCAGGTTCTGAATTAATTACAACCTACAAGGCTCGTGGAAAATACTGCAATATTGACGTCAGTTGATGATATAACGCTGACCACGTTCCAGGATTACATGGACAAAAAGAAGTTGTCGTTGGAAATGATCGGACCTGTGTTTAAATCCATCCGTCCGCGGTATCAGACGGATGTCTTTAAACGACCGAAGGCTCGTCTCAACTGTGGAGAATAAAGGTTGCTGTTGAAATTGATGTTAACTATGTGCTTCCTGAAGCCTTGGTGGATAGATCGATTGAGGCCGGAAGGAATGCAGCAATTCGAGAGCACTCCGGATATGGCTCCCTTCCGCGAAATGATGATATCGCAATCTCTATTTTAGAGGTTGGTACATTTTCTCTCAAGGACGTCTACACTATGAAGGAATGGCATTCTATTTCAAAGAGGGTGTCGGACACGCACGCTTTGATTAAGTGGATTAAAAGAAAAGAGGAGAGTGATGATCAGCGAATTATCTTGCGCAAAATCCCGCAACTAAACATGTTTTCAGTATTCAAGTCTGCTGTGGGAGAAACCGAAGTCCAGTTTGACGATTTCACAAAGTTTTCTTGTGAGAAGTGGCTCAGCGACGGGTGTGTATTTGTAGCTTCGCTTCACGTGGCATTTCAAAGAAAGCGATTATTTATAGTCGTAGTGGTATGAGTGAAGTCCATGTTGTGGATCCTGTATTTTTGGGTTTTGAAGATGAAGACGACCGCACAAAATTAATTGATACCTCGCGAAGACTGTTAAGTAAAGGGAGCAAAGGTCGTGTGATCCTTTTTCCTGTAAATATCGACGTGGATATACCGCATTGGAAAAGGGAGCAAAGGTCGTGTGATCCTTTTTCCTGTAAATATCGACGTGGATATACCGCATTGGTGTGGAGCCATTCTCGATTTCCGTACAAGAACAATGTGGATTTATGACCCAAAAAGCAACACCGATTACATCAAAGAGTTGAATGAATCCTATACAAAACTGTCATTCCACTCGTAGACTCTGAATTTAGACCCACGTTTAGAACATCTTCCGCTTGGCTGCAGAAAGACGGCTTTAATTGTGGTGTCCTTGTTGTCGAGTGGTTTGATTTCTACATGATCGTTGCGATGAACACCAACCCAAAAGAGGATCTCCGAGAGTTGACACCACAGGAAATTTCAGCCTCGGAATTGGAGCGATGCAGATACAGCATGTTTTCCAAAGGTTTTTCTTGACACATGTAGTATCTAGTAGCCATAACAATCGTCAATTTGTTGCGTTCATCCCACTCGTTCATGCTGCTGATCTAAAATCTTTTGTAAACGAAAACTTGAGCAAACTAAAAATTGCACCCACTTACGTGTACTCGAGACTCTCAACGCATTGCCTAAACTTGCTTTCTTAAACTCGTGCTGCTAAATCCATATTTCCATCATGACACCTTATTTCTCAACAACTTAGGACTGTACAGGTCAAGTTTCTTTCGCCTGCTAATCTAACCATACACAACGTATTAATAGCATTAGTATTAATGTGCGACACTGCTCCCAAAAACAACCACTTACATCATCTCTAGCGCCGCTTCCGCGATAACCAACAGAGCGACGAGAGTGTCGAAGTCGTCCCAGTATTGGCTTCTCAATGCCGTTCCGCAATACCACTCCTAGTCCGCTGATGTAGGCCGCATCGAAAAAAGTGACGCCGTCACTGTAATGGGACGCGACGACTGACGTGGGGCACCGACCTCTAGTGCGCGACGAACTGACGTGGGGATTCGATATCTCATGTAGGTGGCTGCGGCGAGAGGTCTTATTGAGGCTTGACGAGGAACCTACTCGGGCGAGTTCCTAAACGATTAAGCCCTGGAAGCCCTGGACTGTTATGTCTGAACGATTGGCTGTTATCAGTTATCGAAGGGTTTTTGGGTACAGAGCACCGCCGGTCAAGCAGGTCATAACCGGGGTGTCTAATGGCGGCCATCGTGTCTGTTTAACAATGTCCAAAACGCTGTCTAATGAGGGCCTTTACTCCGATCGGGATCGGCACTCGATCGGGATTGGGACTCGATCGGGATCGGGACTCGATCGGGATTGGCCCTCGATCGGGTTTCTTGATCCGATCGGGTTGAGCACTCGATCGGGATGTATCCATGTCCGTAACCGATTGGATGTATCCGTATCGAGATAGGTTCGGATCACTTGAAGTCGCACTTTACCGGGTATTTCCGCCGTTACCGAAAATGATGGTGTCGTACTTATGTCAAAACTGTGACATCTTCCAATCTTGAGACATTCCAACTGTAATCTCTTTCGATCGTGTTTCTCCACTCACTCTTGATAGAGTAAAGGCCCGCATTGGACACCGTTTTTGGACATCGTTAGACAGACGGGGCGGCCGACAGTAGACACCCCGGCAATGACCGGTTTGCTGATAGAAATGTACGTGTGTAAAACGGGATGGCTATGGAGTACGAGTTAGAGAGTACGAGGTAAACAAAAAATGCCGTTTCTGAATTTAAAGCCTAAAATAATCCATGAAGGTTATTTTAAGGCTTTAAATTCTAATTCAAAGTAAAAAAATGGTAGTGCTACGGCGCCTTTTCTTTGGTAGCCGTTTTAGTGTACACATTCTTCTTCTTCATGTGGCATGTTTTCGAATGGATTGTTCAAAACACCTTCATAAGAAGTTGGAAGCGACGGCCCCCAGCTTTGGTTCGAGATGTAAGGAGGGCTTGTGGCCGCCAGTTCGTAAGTGAATATAAACAAATAACGTGTAATCACTTACTGGCGGGGAGCATCCGCCCAATTTATTAATACCTATTTGCACATATTATCACAAATTCTGAAACGGCCTTTTTTGTTTACCTCGTACTCCCTAACTCGTACTCCATAGCCATTCCCGTGTAAAACCCTTAAATGATGGTAATAGTCAATCATTCGAAGTACAGTACACAATAAAACCGTCCTGGGCTTGAGCGAACTCGCCCGAGTAGGAGCTCCCGCGCTAAGCCTCGCAAGCATCTTTCGTCGCAGCCACATGCAGAAGAAGTCGGCGCGACGCGGAGTTCAACGTCGGTCATCGCGCCCCATCGGAGTGAAAGAATCAATACTTTCGAAGCGGCTACAAGACGGTGACGCGCAACGTCGCGGAGAAGGCTAATATTGGGAGGACTACGACTCGGCCAACCCGTCGCTCTTTTGGTTGGCGCGGAAGCGGCGCTGGGAGGATGTAAGTGCTTGCTTTTGAGAAACAGTGGACACGTTGATACTAATGACACGAAAACGTTGTACATGGGTTGATTAGCAGGCTTAAAAAACGTCGACTTGTGCAGTCCTCTACTTGGTTGAGTTTTCGAGAAATAAGGTGATGATGATGATGGAAACTGAATGTTGGCAGCACGAGTTTACGATGGTAAGCTAACTTTACCCATTATTTTCAAGGCGTTGCCGGTCTCGATTACTCGTAAGTGGGTGCAGTTTTTACTTTTATCAAGTATTATTTCATTCACAAGAAAAACATATAAATACTAGATCCGCAACATGAACGATTGGGCGAAACACAATATATTAACGATTGTTATGGATACTTACTAGCTACATGTATAATAGTATCAAGAATTTTTTTGGAGAACATGGTGTACCTGCATTGCTCCAAATCAGAGGCTGAAATTGTATGTGCTGTTAGCGCTTGGAGATCGTCTGTTGGGTTGGTGTTCAACGCAACGATCATGTAGAATTCAAACCACTCCACAAGAAGGACACCGCATTTGAAGCCGTCTTTCTGCAGCCATGCAGACGATGCTCTAATGGTAGGTCTAAAATCAGAGTCGATAAGTGGAATGACAGTTTTGATTAGGATTATCTCTACTTCTTCGATACAATCGGCCTTGCCTTTTGTGTCAAAAGTAAATCCACATCGTTCGCGTACGGAAATCGAGAATTGCTCCACTCCAATGACTTTTGTGTCAAAAGTAAATCCACATCGTTCGCGTACGGAAATCGAGAATTGCTCCACTCCAATGAAGTATGTCCACATCGATATTTACAGGATAAAAGGTCACACGACCTTTGCTCCCTTTACTTAACAGTCTTCGCGAAGTATCAATTAATATGTGCGGTCGCCTTCGTCTTCGAAACCCAAAAACTCAGGGTCCACAACATGAACTTCATTGATACCACTACGACTAGAAATAATTGCATTTTTCGCTGGAAACGCCAAGTGAAGTTAAGCTACAAATACACAGCCGTCACTGAGCCAATTTTCAAAAAAAACTTAGTAAAATCGTCGAACTGAATAATAGTTTCTCCCATACCAGACTTGAAATCCGGAAACATGTTTATCTGTGGAATTTTGCGCAAGATAATTTGCTGACCCTCACTTTTCTCTTTTCTCTTAATCTACGTTATTAAAGCGCGTGTACGAAATCCTTTTTGAAATAGAATACCATTCCTTCGTAATGTAAACGTCTTTTAGAGAAAATGTACAAACCTATTTTTGAAATAGAATACCATTCCTTCGTAATGTAAACGTCTTTTAGAGAAAATGTACAAACCTCTAAAATAACGATTGCATTATCCTCATTTCGTGGCGTGTAGCCATAACTGGAATGCTCCCGAATTGCTGCAATCCATCCGGCCTCAATCGATCTATTCACCAGGTCTTCTCGAATTTAACGATGGTATAGCTGCAATCCATCCGGCCTCAATCGATCTATTCACCAGGTCTTCTCGAATTTAACGATGGTATCAACGGTAATCTTTATCCCCACAGTTGACATGTGCCTTCGGTCGTTTGAAGACAGCAGTCTACCTCAGAGGGATGGATTTAAACACAGGTCCTATCATGTCCAGGGACAACTTCTTCTTGTCCATATAGTCCTGGATCGTGGCCAGCGTTATATCACCACTTGACGCCAATATTACCGTATGTTTACCATGCCCTGTAGCGGAAACTAAAGTAAAACATGTCGCAGTGTCACTAATCAGGCTAATATTGGTGGCCGTATCAACTCCACTATCGGAATTGGTGACGTTATCACCAACTATAAGGGAATTGGTGGTCCAGTTACAATCAGCGTCGTGCACTGCAACCTGCACGTACTGCACTTCATGCTACGCATCCTGTAGCGCGACCTGCTTATCCTTTGTGCCCTGCACTTCCTCCTGTGCGACCCGCTCTCCTGTGCATCAATTATTGCGACTTTCTCTTCATTTACTGCAACCTGGTCATCATTTGCGACTTGCACTGTGACCTGCGATGCGCTCGTGTCCGAATATATTTTAATAAATCGTGTCACCCACGTTTTCTGACTGCTACTATTGGTTATATCAGTAGTAAACGCGATTTTAATAAATCGTGTCACCCACGTTTTCTGACTGCTACTATTGGTTATATCAGTAGTAAACGCGTCCATATTTTGACAGTAATTCAGTATCTCCGAGAATGAACCTTTCCCACTTGCACGCATATTGTCGAAATACTCGATGACTTGATTCTCGTATCGTTTCATCCGGTACTTTCGACCACTTCCTTTCTCCGCTTACGGTCCGATCCGCTTTCTTCTCCAAGATCGTCCCAGTATCGAGCTTTCCAATCTCGCAGTGTCGATTCGTTGACCCCAAATCGCGCGAGGCGTCGAACACGGTCCACTCAGGGTGTGCTTTCCGCCGTCGCAGCAGGTTGAACCTCTCCTTCCTTCTCGGTTCGTTGAGCGCAGTTACGTTTCATTGACTGTGCTGTGGCTCGAGTTGCTTTGTGACCACTCCTTCCCACTTCTGACTACAAAATATTATATCCCGTGAAAGTTAATGTGACCTCTCCGCTGTTTCACAATAAGTCGCACGAGTTAATGTGAGTTCCTCTACTGTTTCACAATAAGTCGCACGAGTTAATGTGAGTTCCTTCACTACTGTTTCACAATAAGTCGCGCGAATTAAGTGTGAGCTCCTCTACTGTTTCACAATAAGTCGCGCGAATTAATGTGAGTTCCTCCACTGTTTTACAATAAGTCGCGTGAATTAATGTGAGTTCTCCTTTCAGAGTAAACTTATAAATCGTCTAGCGCTAACACGCCTCATCTCAATGCATTTCTTCGCACATTGATGCAACAATTGTGTTGCAGTCTGGCAGTGCGTACATGCGGTGCAGTAGTCTCTTGTTTCCATTATATTAACAGCTAGCTAACTCATAGGTGTTGGACTATCTAATCTAGATCGACAGTTTTATCCGATTCAACGTGGCAAAACAAGTAACGTGAAACAGGCAAGAAGTAACATTTGCCCTTTTTCGGGTTAATCAAGTAAGTACTGAATGTCTAGTGCATAAGTTGCAAGCGGCGGTCGGCCAAATTGCCCGCGAAAAGTCAGATGCTTTACAGGAGCAAGATTACTCTCTGTTGCAAGTGAGTCACTTTTACCGGGTTGCAATGAACTAGGCGTCTCGGGGGACAACAACGAAGCTATGTCGGATCTTGTTCTCCTGGCGGCAGGACGTTACGCTGGAAGAGCAGTGTGGAGCTGATTACTTTATTTAGGCAATGCATTACCAGCGGGGTAGTTATCAAAAACTACCCAGCGAACCTTAAGTATACACTGAAGAATGCTTCATATGTGGAGCTGATTACTTTATTTAGGCAATGCATTACCAGCGGGGTAGTTATCAAAATCACTGGCATGACTGGCCTCGCGCCCCAGCATTTCAGTACGCGATGTCAACCCTTTGTCACTACAGGTTTCAAACACAGCATCGTGAATGAATCTACTGCCGAGTGACAAACTCAAGCGGCTCCGCTACATCATTGGGGAGCTCGAAAGAGCGTGGATTTGTCGGTTGATCACGCAATATAGTTGTACCTACACTTCGTAATTGTAAGCGAGTTGAGGTTTTAGGTTCCACTTGGCGAGATTG
>JAIKVB010001725.1:0-11193 GCA_024679045.1 Phytophthora brassicae
TGATTGGATAAATTGGTTGTCTGGATGAACAAAACGTCCGGTCCTACACATGCTCTACAGTATTTAGAGCATTCCCAACCCGTTCAGACCAAACCAAAGTTAAAAAGCGAACTTAATTGTGCTTAAGTTCGCATATAAGTTTTGGAGTCCGACAAAACCCCGACTAAACATTGACCAAAAGACCCATACAAAATCCAAGATAAAAGAATAGTCGACTGGTTAAATTTGACTGAGCGGAATCCGAATTTACCCGAAATGAACCGTCTTTATCACCGTCGAGCTGTCGCCCTCCATAATTTTATCGACTGCCCTGTCTGCAGCTACTATTTTTAGTTTGGTTGGAACGGGTGGGAATGCTCTTAGTTCAGGCAAATTTAACCAGCACTTAGCCTTCGACTATTCCGTTATCTTAGATTTTGTAAGGGGCTTTTGTCAATGTTTAGTCGGAGTTTTGTCGGACTCCAAACCTTATATGCGAACTTAATCCCGCTTAAGTTCGCATATAAGGTTTGGAGTCCGACAAGACCCCTACCACATTCTGACCCCGCACAAAGAGCCTAGGCGTAAAAAAATATGGATGTGCTCTAAATCAATATACAACCCCGATCACAACGCGTATCGGAATAAAATGACACTGAGGAAAGGGTTTTTCAAAACGAGCTCTGAACCCATGGTTCTAGATTGACTCTAATAGATGGCTAGACCAGCTACTCGCCAACCATTTTATCTACCGTTAGCCATTGACGTTGCATGTACTAGTAAGCTCACTTTTAAAAACACTCGTTTTCAGCAACACCTTCACCAAAAGAGTCTCCAGCGTACAATGCCCAGCTCACGTCGCAGTTTCACCCTAACGGAGAAGATCTCCATTCTAGGCGAATATGAGTTCGGTGTTCAAGGAAAGGGATTTCATGCTCTTGGTCGTCACCATGGTGTTTCGTCCAGCACCATTCGAGGCTGGTGGGCGAAACGAGACGAGCTGGACAAGGCCTCGCGCGATCGGCGGATAACCACACGAACGACCCGACGACTAAACGGTGGTGGGCGACGTCCAGCTTACAGAGACTTGATGAGCTGCTTTACGAGTGGCCCCCCCCGAAACAGCAAGGCTTGCGTGTTAAAGACTCGTACATTCGGCTACATGCGGTCAACATCTACCGCGAACTCTACGGCGACAATGCAGCCGGCTTCGAGGCCTCATCGGGGTGGTTAGCGAAATTTAAAAGGCGTATAAACCTGGTGTAGCGCAGACAGACAACAACTCGGATTCTACCAGCTGATGCACCTGAGGTTTGCCGGCGTTTCGTCCAGCAATCTCAGCACCTCATCGCCAAGCACGGAATCAAGCCCAATAATATGATCAATATGGACCAGGTTCCTCGCTACTTTGAGACTGAGCCCAAATCAACGATAACTACCCACGGCGCACGGGACGTTCTGCTTCGAAAGATTGGTTCAAGTCACAAGCGTTTCACGGCGACGTTTACTATTACGGCGGCGGGTGAGTTTTTGACGCCACACCTACTCTTCTCCAAGCTTAAGAACAAGGCCAAGTGTCCTATTGGTGTTCTTGTTGATGTCAACAAGACTGGCATGCGGAACGACGACCTCCTCCTTGCTCATGCACAGATAGTATTTGTAGAAGGAATGAGACTCAGCTCTACCAAGAGCGCGTCCTCTATCTAATTGATTCCTATGGTTGACACGTGAAATTAGCGGACTCGAAGTGACTGGGGCGCTACAACGCTTTTGTTCTTTGGTCCCACCCAACCTCAGCAGCTTACTCCAGCCACTGGACGTCGCAGTTAACAGGAGCTACCAGGAGTTTATCAGACAAAGTTCGATGAGTACATCAGCTTGGCCCTCCGGGACAAGAGCCTCCAGACCAAGACTGGCAACCCCAAGGTTCCTCGTTACGACGCTGTGACCAAGTGGAACCTTGATTGAGTGAGTTCCCAATCAGCAGCCGATGTCAAGATGGCATTCTCTCTTTGTGCTTTGGAAGCCAAAGAAGACTTTGAGGTGGATAAACTACACGCCCCGCTGAAAAATATTTGAGCCCCGACTTCGTCATGAGGAAGTGGCATTCATTGTACAAGCACCTTGTCACGGAGAAGCCGAGCGAGAGTTGGTACGAGTGTCTGCTCCGGACTGGTACATCCCAGAAAAGGATAGAAGCAGTCTCTTCTGCTGTCTATCGTAAGGCTCTGACATGCTGCCTCACGAGTACGCATCTGTCACAACCAACAACATGGCTACGCTGGACGACTGCTGGATGAAGAATATCTCGCGTCTATCAGAGACGGAAACGCAGATCCGGCTGAGATCGAGATATATGCCTCGTCGAAGATGCTCGGATGGAACATCAATCTCCAAACAGTCGACGACCAGTCTTGCCTGACGTCGAGCTTCACGTAAACTGCAGAAAATGCAATGAAGGACGTATTCCTTGTACGAGGTGATGGGTATTTTGCTTTTCAGGTCGATGGGTACCTTGTAGAGAGGATAAAGTAAATCTTTGATCGATACAAAGAAAAAAATGTTAGTTCATGATTTACCTAACTGAAATTGACAAGCTTTGACATACCTTTTTGTGCGGAGCATTGACGAGATTTTTCTCGCGACAACCCTCTTTCCATATTAGGCCTTCAATTGACACGACCGGGACCGAACCATGGACCACTCGTACGTCAATCCATGCTCTAACGGTTGAGCCGTCATCACATTACAAGTTGAAGGTAACACTGTTAGAATATATATTATATAGAGTTATAGGGTAACCCGACCTGCCGTTCTTCTAGGTTGAAGGACTTGTTCGTAGTACAACGCCTAAGCACTTAAAAAGATTATAGCGGTTAATGGGTGCTAGTGAGCTTAAGCGCTTTGTGCGGGTAAGACGGTAAACATTGACAAAAGGCCTATACTAACCCTTTCACTACCAGACAAAATAGGACCTCTAAGAGATTACTCTAAAAATGTTAGTAAATTATGAAAGCACCACATATGAGTTCTTCTATGTGGTAAAACCGTACACCCTTTATAGGTTCGATGCGGACCTCTAAGAAAAGTTTGGTAGTGAAAGGGTTAAGGTTAAAGTGGAACCTACCCCGTTCCAGCTGGAGATGTACTTTAACATGGCAATAGAACCCTTCATGAAGGAACAACGAGCGACTTCTCCCGTCGAATCGCGCCACCCGTGAAATTACCAGATGTGGCCGGCACTCCCGATATGGAATCCGTCGGCCCACGCCACGGTCACGCTGACGAGTACGATCCCGATAATCTGGATCTGGACGACCCGCGTAGTCCGATCGTTGCGACCACCGGATTGGGTACCGGTGATGCGGCTTCAATTCCACGGATCAGAGTGCCGGCAATCTCGGAACTAAATGAGTTTTCCGGTCGAGACAACGACCAAGATCGTGCGAGAAGTTGGCTCGGAAAGGTCAAGTCCGCGTACATACTCGATCAGGCACCAAACAGCAAAAAGTGTTTGGTCTTTGGAGATCTGCTTACAGGGCCGGCTCGAAATTGGTACCGCTCGGCCGATCGACCCAAAACAATTGGGAGGAACTCTACGATGGGTCAAGTGCGGTATTGCGGACGCGGTGTGTCTGTCGCCAGACAGTACTACCATGCGAAACAGCGATCGGGTCAATCACCTTTGGAATATCTGCATCGTCTGAACGTCGCCGGTATGCGAGCCAAACTCCCGATAAAGGTAGAATCGCCTTCGGCCCGCAGGGAACATGTGGCACATCATTTAAACCTTGGACGATCGTGATTTGGCTGATTAGCTGGCATTACTTCGCCTGATCGACGCTGACGTGTTAGAAGACACTGAGAACGCGTCATCGAGCCAAAGCCCGTCAAAATAAGACCGCCTTCGGTTCCAGAAAGTATCACGCAAAAGCACTCCGTCTGCCCCTCCGGTGGCATCTAAACTAGCCAGAGCTGTCCGAGCGACCCAAGCCAAGTATGCAGACACCAGCGAATCCGCGCAAAAGCACTCCGTCTTCCCCTCCGGCGGCATCTAAACTAGCCAGAGCTGTCCGAGCGACCCAAGCCAAGTATGCAGACACCAGCGAATCCGAATCGGACTCGGGGGATCGGGAAGTGAGGTAGAGACCGATCCGTTCCGGGTTTATACAGCGGAAATGTCAGAGCGAGAAAACCGGGAGAATCGAGAGTGACCAAGAAACGATCACTTAGAAAATCGAGAACCGTCCAGGCGAGAGAAAAATCCAAGCCAAACCGTGATCAAGGACAAAATCGCTCGGGGGTCGTCGACGTGCTCTCACTATGAATTGACCAAGCCTGACGATCTGGGATGCTGGAAACCGCTAATCTGCCAGAAGCGTGGACGCAAGGGTCACCCATCCGACAACTGCCTGTTCGTTTGCCGCGCATGCGGTAAACTCCATGAAGCTGGAGACACCCGATGGAAAAGTTTTACAACTTGATCCGTCAGTGGTACTCGCCCGACAAGCACGCGGGAATGTTGCCAGCCGGTGCGGAGGAGATGCTAAATTAGGACGGTCGCTAGGATGGAATCTGGTACGAGCCGAGCGTTCTAAGCTTTGCATTTTTGCATATGTCGAGAAACAATCGGGAACGGAAGTTAGTTAACCGAAAAACTCGATTGACAATACATATGAATTTCATGGGAATGCTACCTCTGCGATTGCAAGTTTGCGGAGGATTGAGTACGGCCGATCTGAAGTAGGAATAGAACTGGATATACTCTCGGGAGAATCACGTGGATACTGGAAGTATCACGCACCCGGAAATGGTTCAATCAAGTCAAAGCCACTGCTAAGTCAAAGAGCATCATGCCTTTCTCAATAATGAGAAAGGCATGATGCTCTTTGACTCTGGCGCTAAAATTTAGATCGTCAACACCATCTTTGCTCGTAAGGAAGGGTGTATCATAGATGAAATTCAGAAACAAGAGTGTTTGGGAATTGGTGCAAACGCGTATATGACGATGGGACGTACCAGGATCAAGGTCACACTGGCAGGATACTTGGTGTATCACTTCAATGTGTGGGTAGGATCGCTGTCAAGACGCTATTCTGGGAATGGACTTCATGGTACCAGCTGGTATACGTTTGGATATCGCGGAAGGATCGCTGTGCTGCCCGACGAGATTCGGATCTACTATCCGGACGATGTCAGGGATACAGTCCAGCAGTTCAGAAAATTCTACTGGGTGGCCATCTTCAGCTACCAGCCGGTCGATCGATTGAGATTCCGCTCCGATCCGGCTCAGCAAGTAGTTCGAAACTGTGGGTCCAGTGGAAAGAAGTGGGTACCAACAGTCACTGAGGGGCTTGGTCATCTAACCTGAGCGATGGTCAGCTGGTTCCCCATGAAGATACCCAGTTGTGCATTTGGCTACCGGTTGGATCGGTACATCGACTTCCAGGTTTGTCTCGGTGGGTTCTCGTCGGTTTAAAGAGTGGCAGACTCGCGTGGGAAGCAACCACATACCGATCGGATGAACCAGAAGAGGTTAAAGAACATCAAGGCTCATTGATCGACCGCCCACAGTACACCACTCCCACAAAGATCTTGAACCGAGAACCTGATCGGGATACGTCGAACGTGCCGCGAGTCGCATCGTTGAAAATTCAAGAAGTCGAGACCTATTTTCCGTCATCGGCTGAACCCAATCCGGATCCAGACTCGAAAGTAAAGCAAGAAGACGGAGTCAAATTGTTGCGCGATCCGGATCTGGAACCAGACCTGGAGGCGATGAAGGAAGTCGGAACCGAATCCCCGATCGGACCAGAGTTCAAGCCAGAATCCAAGGAGGACGCGGCAGATGCCGTATGCTACCACGATGGAGGAGATCTCTTCGCTGAAGGTCTCAAGAGGCAGATGGCGGTACTCCCGGAAGTTACCACAACGGAGGAAATTCGGATCGAGGATCACCAAGTGGGGGATCCAGAGCACAATACGCAAGACGAGATCGATCAACTGACACGTATCATCTGGAAGAAGAAACATCTTCTGATTGGTCGTGGCAATGCGTTGCCTCCTGCAGCCATTGGAGCGGTTTGTGATATTGATGTCGGAGGCGCGGCCTCAGTAGCACACCGTTGTCGAAGAATGGCCCCACTGTATCGGAAAAGTTGTACATGCTGATCAAGGGTCTGCTGTCCGCTAGTATCTTGAGCATATCGATCTCGCTGTGGGCATCGCCGATCGTGGTCATCATCAAGAAGAACGGGGTCGATATCCGACACTGCATTGATTACCGATTGGTGAATAGCCTCACTCGTCTGATGGTATATCCAATGCCGCTGATTAACGATCTACTGGAAGACATGGAAAAGGTGATTTGGTATTGTTCGTTGGATATGACGAGTGGATTCTGGGTGATATCAATGACCGAGCGTGCTCGTCTTATCTCAGTTTTTATTACGTCGTTCGGACTGTTTGAGTGGACCCCACGGTTGATCGGAGTACCCCACCGTAGTCTGGGCATCGTTAGTGGAGACCCTAATGCATCTCTCCAAATTTGCGATTGCGACATCACCACACAAGCGCACATACAACAACAGACATTCACGCACAAGAATCGCAATCGGATGCGCTTTCGGAAGGCTCAAAAACAGGTTTTGGATATTGATAGGTAAACTTGAGCAGAAGACGTCCAAGACAATCTGCAACGTGAGCGTCAGCTGTGTCGTGCTGCATAACTTTATGCTAAAGCTGGGGGACAGTTACCAAGTTTCGTCTGTTGATCCGCTACGCCATGAAGCCCGAGCGCGAGTGGGAGAAGACCTTATCAATCCAGAACAGCCGCTGTCTCACGAACAAGGCATTATGAATCGCAAAGACATTGCAGACGTCTTTGCTGGTTTCTTCTAAGTGAACCAAAAAATTGTCGAGAAGCAATAACATTTCTACTTGCATACTGCGTATTTCCCTATTATTATCATCCGATGGAAAGTTTGCTACTGCGATACAGTTCTCGCAAAAGCTGCAGCTGTAACTTTGAAATTGACGAGTTTCATCCCGCTGCTCCGCCATTGCGTGTGCCTGTTGCTTAATAGCAATAGTCAGCTGCTCAAGTTGATCCACACCTGTCGGAATTGCGGTTCATGGAAGAAGCAATAGCCCGTCTGAAGAGCGTTCGCCAGATCCACAACTGTTTGCAGCTTTCCTTTGATGGCGACGTGCTGCTGCTTGAGATTGTATCTGCCACCACATCTCCTTCAGAACTGTCCTCTTCTATGTTTGTATCGAGCAATACTTAACCGCTCAAACCAACTCGCGAAGCAACAGCGTCGTCTAGAACAGACTATAATCCTTCATCGACAGCAAACGGTTCACAAGTATTATGTCCTGTTTGACGTCGCTCACGTATTCATTTTCGATACATGCACTTGACCTTTCGATACTTCTAATAAAGCTAATACAATAAAGCACGAAATAAAAGCATTCACTACGTTAGAGAACATTTTAAAGCATAAAAAACAATCACTCAAGCTGTAAGAGTATACGAGCTTAACATTACCTGCGCCTGGCTGATAACGACCTTATGAGACTGCGACAGAGCGCTGGCAAACTGCTGCCAGGTCATCGTCATGGTGTCTGCAGACTCCAAGTGGCGCTTTATTTCGCCTTCCTCAAAGCGAAAGTGGAGAATCTCCGCCACCATTGTGTTGGTCCACTTAAGCCGCTGGACGACCTTGGCCTTCTTCGCGGAGCCCGTCTCCTGAGTGGCACTTCGCTTGGTCGCAGTTCTAGCCGACTCCTGGACATCGGTGGTGGTGGTGGTCCGCTCTACGGTACTATTATTGACGGCCGCCGATAACGTGCTTCCAAGACCGGCCTCAGACAGTGTAAAAGTCTCCATGCTTAAAGTCTGCAGAAAAAGCTCAGCTGCTGTGGTCGAGTGTCGAAATGGTGGCTACAAAGCAAGCCCCACTTGGACATGACCTGGAATACGGCACGATTGGCTCTGGCATAGCCTGTGACATCGCATCAACAACCCTACCGTGCAGATTTTTGCGGAGTGCAAAAGCTATACTGGTACTTGAACAAGGGCTTCAAGTCCTAAGAGGCCGCCACCTCACTGCTCGCGATGCCTGGTCGTGAGCCGGTGTGGTCGCAGGTTACAAATCAGCGGATAACGAACTGGGAAATGCTGTTTATGAACAGCAACAAGGGTATAGTGGTGAATGGCATTTTTTCACGGCTATCGGGCGTCTATTTTACGTAGATTATCTCGTGGTTTCGCGTATTTGGAAGCGTGGCATCGAGTTAATACGACCACGAGTGGATATTTACGTAACCTCTCTTGCTCACCGTCGAGGAAGAAAGAAACGAACCGCGAGAAATTTGCCATCGCATGAGATCGACAAACTCAAAAATCAGTGGGTGATCCAGCACGGCGCCGGTATTAGCTGGCACATAGTGCATCATTTGCCGACAGAAGGCTTCATGCGCCGCTGCCTCAAGCAAACGCGCCCTTTGTTTACAAATGAATCACCGCTACAATCGTGCGCAGTTCAGCCTTAAGCACGTACGGCTTCTTCCCTCTCCTTGCTGTTTATTTTAGATTGAACTTTTAGAACTCGCGGGAACTTAGCCGTTCGGTGATGCGACATTCTTCACGCTTTTTGACGCCCGACCTGGAGTGATCGTCATTAAGCCTACATAACTTGGTTTTACGAGAAAGAATCTCACGGATCAATAAGAATGCCTTGTCTAGGCAATTTCATGGCCTGGATGGCCAGCTGGTACTGATTCCAGTCAATTGCGATGACGTGCACTAAATCAGTGTTATGGTCGATCTCCACACAGCACAGGTAAACGCTACTACGATCCTATGCACTCCAATTACTCCGAAAATGTCAAGCAGCTGGCTAAGTACATTGCCGCTACCCTTCGATCGCCGACGGGATCAAGAAGGTAGCGCATTAGCTCCTATGTCGCTACCTTAGAGGAGCAAGTTGATAGCTTCAACTGTGGTCTCTTTGTGTTGGTGGGCTGCAAAATATTATGCGGTGCTACTATCCTTAATAGCTGCGATGATGGTCTGCTTAAATACCTACGCTATCGTTATCTGGTGATGTGCATTTAAATACTGCTTATGTAGTGAGTTCGGTACGCTAATAAGCTCTTGCAGACTCTCTATATACGATTTCTTTTATGACAGCAAGGCAGAGCACTACGCGTTTATTCGATACTCGCCAATACGGTATGCTGAACTGTGCGAACGACGCAGAACTTCCGACACGGGGATGTCGGAAACACTACATGACATCCGGGAACCACACTGCTATGCCCATATCAAATCCAGTTTGCCTTCGGACGCCAATGCCGGGATGGCCATCTTGTCTGTCTATTGATGTCAAAAATGGTGTCTGATGTTGGCCTTTAATCATATTACATTATATGATAAAATATGATATGTGTATAGAAATTGAAAGGGGTCGGACCCTTGGAACACGCGATTTGTTGGATACGAACGTATCGAGAGATTATGTGGAAAATATAAAAGTGGGGTGGGATACATGTGGGACATGTTGGGTAGGGTAAGGGCCGTTTTCGCGGAATTCTTGCAAGTGGACGAGTTTTCTGATGGATTATACATTTGTGTTTGACTCCGATAAGAACAAGATCGAATTTAGTGGCCTGTGTTAGTTGATCAGGATGCTTGACATCTACTTTTGCGATGTGTGGTTGGTAGTTATGGCGAAGCAGCAACCTCGTGTGAGAACAGCACCTACAAGACCTCCCTCCCCAGTACAGCTCCCAACGCGTATTCATTAGCACCATTCTTGAATTTGTCACGACTTCTCGGCGCCAGAGACATCAGAGACATGCTCAATTATCATTTTCGCTGTTTGTATCTCTTCGACGCACACGAAGACCACGCTATTAACGCAGACACGTTGATATCGATCTTAAAATTGAGATGTTGCTCAACAAAAACATGTTTGACCGCACTTTCCGACTGTCTGCCGACAGTTTTTCTCACTTATTGGGAGTCTTGATTCCTCAGCTTGAACTTGACGCACAACGATCTGTCAACTCGAGCGACGTGGCTCCAATATCTTCGACGATGGTGCTCATGACATCGCTACGTAGTTGACAGGAGAATCATACTTAGACATCCGTCGGACGCTTGGAATTAGTGTATATTCTTGCTACCGTGTGATTAATACCACTATGAAATCCATTATTGCACTTTTAGAGCTACACACTGGTTTCCCTGAATCCGATTCCGTAAAAGATTTCGTCATGGAGAATTCACGGCGACAGTGTTGGTGGAATAATGAATAGATTCATCGGCTGTGTAAGTGACTGACTTTGTGTTATAAAGTTGCCTACTACTGTTGATGCTGGAGAGTTGGTACTGGACGGTATTTTAGCGGCGTGTTGTACATACCGTTTGTGATGTTCACTGTACTTCACTGCCATTGAAGCTAGCTTCCCTGGAAGCATAAATGATGCGCGTGCATTTTGAGACACTCGTGTGTCAAGAATGCTCTGTCACTCCCTACTGGGATGTATATCGTTGGTGACAATGCCTATCCAGTGGCGAGCATATTCTCAAGCCATTTTTCGCAACCAAATTGTGGATGAGTACGGCGACTCGTTCAACTACCATGCTAGCCAACTACGCTTACGCATCAAAATGTTGTTTGGACTTCTGACGATGAAGTGGAGAGTATATCGAACACCAATCGAGCGCAAGCTACTTGAACAATATACACTGCTACGGTGTTGCACAATTACGTTACCAATTGGCGTATTATGTCGGACAGCGAATACTGGATTTTGAACGAGCAAAAAAAACATGTCGAGTTCCAGGAAATGTGCCGGGGGTTAATAACGTAGCAACGGTAAGAAATACCTTGTCTAAATTTGGGCAATATGCAGGAACAATTCCCCGAGGGAGGCAATGGAGAGTTACCAAACACGTATCGACGGCTCGGCCAAAAGTATGCCACATCATCGTCAAAAAGGCCGGATCAAGCACAGATTTTAAACCAGTTGCCAATTCCGCATGCATCACCAGAAATTCTACTAGCCCACACCAATCATCGACTGTGCAACCGGAGCGTGGATAGTATGACGTTGGCACGCAGATTGCGCTCCTCAATGTAACTCGTCGTCTTGTTCCGTAGTTTAGAAATTATATTGGGGTCGGCTAGCAACGTAGTGTAC
>JAIKVB010001726.1:0-11193 GCA_024679045.1 Phytophthora brassicae
CCTCTCCCAGCTCCATGCTGAAGTCTTCCAACTCGACTTGGACGGCACGATTAAGTCGATGGCTGGCACAGCCAATTAAGGGAACTCTCATTAGTGTCGTCAATAGGCGATTGACTGAACAGTTGTCAGCGACCAGAAGCAGCACTGGTCCAGCTGTTTCCCGTAATCTCTAGCAAGCATAGTGGTGAGAAATGACATGTGCCCACGAGCCGAAAGATATTCATCGTCGTCGTTAAGTAGGGGGCCATGCTCAGTAGAGGATTTTTCACCACGCCGTCAACTTCGTAACGGCCATAGACAGCGAGGTAGTGCTCCGATGCATGAGACCATCCGTCGATGATGAGCCCAAAGAGCGCTGTAATCTCGGCAGCGATGGCGCGCTCTCCGCGTAACCTTTGCCCATACCAGATACTAATGTTTCCACACAAATTGAGTCGAGATTTGAGTTTCTACAATTAATAAAAAAGATTTCTCTAAATTAGTCACAAAATGTTTAATACGATTAGAAATATGTGAACCATTACCGCCTTGTCGCTTCGTTCTCGCAGAACTGCAGTGGGAGGTTGCTGTCTAGAATCCACTGCATCCAGCTGAAAAGGTTTAGGGATGATCGACGGACAAAACTATAGATCGATCCTGTTTCGGAGGTCGTAGCAGCAAGCATTAGGGTCTCGAAGTCGGGGTGCTCGCTCCGGACGTGAGACATGAGGTTGGAAAACCCATTTCGAGCTATCTGCTTGCGAACCGTGCCGCAGCGACATCGATGGTATTCTAGGATAACCTCATCGTACTCGTCACGGCACAGTTTGAAGAAAAACCCCACCACTTGACTGGGCTTGAAGACGGTGCGTCCTGGGCGACGGGAAGAATTAGCCATACTGGTAAGGTTGTTAGTAAGTTGCAAGTAACAGCTCTCACTTAACAAAACATTGAAAACGACGAATGACCCGTAGCCAGTCATTCATTTGTATCGCTTAAACAAAATAATTGATGTACACCCTGACATAAATTATGTTATTTGATGGGGCCCAGAAATAAAAACAAAATAAATTATTTATGAAGTTGGGGATATTTGGAAAATAAATATACTGCTAATATTTATTGCAGTAACTGCATCGTCAATGAATTTTTCGGGACCCTGTCCGTCGCACTTCCGAGCTTACTAACCAAGGATCTTGGCAACAGCTTCGGGTGTCTAGTGGAAGCTAGGGAGTCATCGATGAGGTTGGTGAAAAATATTAAACAGTAAACAACAAGCACGTTGAAACTTGATTCGTTGCAATTGGCCTTATACAGCCCAAGATATGGCCGATTGAAGATCGTCATTTGGGTTTGGAGAATCAAATGGCTCGTACGCTCTGTTTCAGCCTTAGAGCATCTCCAACGGTAGGACAAAATACGCAGAAATGACAAGAAATACGCAATGACAAAAAAATGCAACTCCAACGGTGAAGTGATAGGCAGACGGAAGTAATCCTGAAGTAACACGACACAATTGATTGTGCACTTCGGCAAGTCCGTAGTGAAAAAACGGAAGTAATCCTGAAGTAACACGACACAATTGATTGTGCACTTCGGCAAGTCCGTAGTGAAAATAAGCGGTTTTTTCACTACAAAAGACAACCAAATACGCAGCTAATAGTAATCGCTGGGTCAGACGCCGGCCCACTCCGCAAGTAGCTCCCTCGGAGCTCAAAACTCGACCAGACGTCGCTCCCCCTATCCCTGTCTTCCCCATGCCGAATGCTGCTCCGTGGACAGCTCAGGAAGATGAACTTCTTTGTCGAGCTTACATCAACGTGTCTGAAGACGGTGCTACAAGCACCGACCAATCATCTTCACTCTTTTGGGACCGCGTCTCGGACGCATTCCTTCATTTTACAAGCTCTGACAGTTCAACAAGAAATGCTGGAGCGCTTCAGAGTCGATGGTCGGGTCTTATCCGCCCCGACGTTGCTTTGTATGCTTCCTGCCTCGAGTCCGTACGAGATATTGTGTGTGCCATTACGCGTGTAGTTTTAAACCTGAGTGTTCTTTTATTGGATTTGATATGAAGGCAAAGGCTGAAGGGCGTAGTGGATGGACGGACGACGACTACATAACCGAATCGAAGAACAGATTTACATCAAAACGGGAGCAGCAGAATCAAAATGCATTGCGAGAGTTTCAAGAAGGTCTCCAGAAGGGAACTGGTAAAAAGAAGAGGAAACCTCGAGTGAAGCCTGAGTTTTTTCGTCTCGACCACTGCTATGACGTCCTGCGCGAGAGTATCAGGTTTATGCGGGATATTCCGCAGCCACGGAAGCGTCAGAGACTATCGTTATGCTATCTTGTTGAATACCCAGGTACTGCTACAAGTTTATTCTTATGTGTGATAACCTCGACATAAATTCAATAATTACATTAATTATATAGATGCACAGAGCGAGAAAATGGATCAAGCAGGGGTGGGTGAGATGACAAGCAATGCTGACGAGGATGTATTTGAATTCAGTGATGAGCTACAGTCCCCCGAGCCAAGTGCAGTGCCATCCTCAGCTACTACCCGCCCCAAATCGTCTGGAAAGAAGAAAATGAAGCAGGTGCAGCTCGAAGAGCAGGTGGATAAAGCCATGCTACACTCACAGCGTCAACTGGCGAAGGCTACCCATGCGCAGGTAAAAATAATGCAGCAGCAACTTGAAGTTCCCAGAAGAAGGTGGTTATCCTAGAAAGTCATAAAAAAAACTCAACGATCAAGCCGAAATGGCTATAATGTGCGCGTCCACAGAAGGTATTTCAGAGTTTGGAAAAGAATACCTTCTGATTAAGCAAAAGCAGCTTCTCGATAAAATCAAGTAGAAAGCGAATGAGTAGTCGAGCTAAGTTAGACCTGCAATATGCTCAACTAAGTCAGACTTTAGCCGAAAATGTGCAGTTGATTCCGTGACTCGTCGAAACTTCTTTGTAAATGACTCTGGTAGACGATCAGCAGGGTCGAGACGCTGAAAACTAAACTGATGACGTGCGTAACCATGATCAGCTGTATAAGCATATATCGACCGTGGTGTTTTACGACCGGTTTGCAGGTCGTATTCAATGATCATATTGTGCAAAAGCACACAGCACCTTAATGTTTTCTTGATTTTTTGAGTGACCACGTCCTAGCCGGTCGTGCAACAACAGCAAAACGAGCTTGTAGAACTCCAAATGCTCGTTCTACATTTTTTCGTATTGACTCTTGTGCCGTAGCAAACTTTTTCTGCTTGTCGTTAATTGGTGCCGAAATTGTTTTAACAAAGCATCTCCACTCTGGATAGATACCATCAGCTAGGTAGTAGAGGAAATTGTACGTAGAGCCGTTTACGTCATATGAAAACTGAGGCGCACTGACATTCAACGTACTCTGCTATAAGTGGTGATGCATCGATAACATTTAAGTCGTTATTACTCCCCGGCATTCCCACAAACGCGTGCCAAATTCGTAAATCTTCTGTAGCAACAGCTTCAAGTACTACTGTGGCATCTTTAGAGGCACCTTGAAATGCCCCTCGCCACGCACTCGGACAATTTCGCCAACTCCACTTCATACAGTCTATTGAGCCCATCATACCCGGAAAACCTCTTGCTGCATTGACTTCCAGAATGGCAGACACGTCCTGCTCGGTAGCTAGCCGAAGGTATTGATCTTCGTAGAGACGTATAATGTTCGAAATAAACTTATCCAATGCTTCGAGCACCGTGCTTTCCCCAATAGAAAAGAAATCATCAAGAGAATCTGCTGAACAACCGTAAGCCATCATCCGAATAGCTGCGCCAACTTTGATAGCCGGATGTACACCATACTTACCCGTACAATCCTTTCGCCAGGTAAAATATTCATCGTCTTGTCCTAAGGCGTGAACAAGAGTGCCAAATAGGCTCTTATCCATGCGAAAACGACGGCGAAACTGCTCTTCCGTGTACGTCGGCCTCTGGCCCAGATACTGCTGCACAAAGCGTTTGTAGGCATGAACATGGTCACGACGGAGATTAGCGCTTCTACTGGGTCGAGAACCCCCATGCTTCTTCTTGCGAGACCGCCGTCGCCGAAGAAGACGACTCGAGATAACAGCAGAAGACAGCGCAATTGCACAGTTCGAGTTCATTGCAATATCCACCTCTTTTTTAAATTAAAGTTGCCTCCATTTTGAACTATAAAAATACACCGCTGGGGTAGTCTCAGTTGTACACAAGCCGATGCACCATCTATGTAATTCTGGAGCTGTTCTTCGACTGTTCACTTTGTCCTATCATTTTTGCAATTTGCACTACTGTTGGAGATGCTCTTATGATTGGCAAGAGAAAAAGTGGCCCTATCTTTCCGGACAAAGGAAGTACTACTCCGTCTCAAAAATATTGTCCCATCCCACTATTTTTTTGTCTCAATATCATGTCCACAAAGTTAATCTAGGTTAAACTGTGCCGAGCTGTTCGATCTATGTACGCTGAGACACAATTGCAGCTGTTTCAGGCGAGCACTGAAGAGTCACAGGAAGTCGTCCCTCCCGCTGAAGTTTTGCTCTCCCCAAGTGGCGAGGCTTAAACGCGTTGCCTCCTGCATCCAGAATGCACGAATACTAGTACTTTGCAGGGTCAGAAAGTTGCATTAATGGTAGATGCAGGAAGCTCCCAGTAAGAACGGGTAACCGACTCAATTAACTTCTGCATCCAGAATGCACGAATACTAGTACTTGCAGGGTCAGAAAAGTTGCATTAATGGTAGATGCAGGAAGCTCCCAGTAAGAACGGGTAACCGACTCAATTAACTCGTCAAGTAAGCAGTCGCTGACGCGCTTGAATAGCGTTGAATAAGCCGAGATCCAGGCAGTTGAGTTCCGGGGATTTTGGAGGCTGACAACACAGATCAACGTTGAGCCGTTGCTTCCACTTTGCCACTGCAAACTGCTCGTCTTCTGGGCTGATATGAGCAGGGGCGTTGTCCTGCTGCACTCGTAGGTGCATGCCTTCTTTAGCAGAAGGCCATCTTTCACGGATGGCTGGTAGAAGCTTCTCTAGCAGTATTGCACGGTAGGTGCCTTGATTTACGCGGCCTTCTTTCGTAACAATTGTTCCAGCAGAGCGCCTCACACTACTACGCAAAGCAGGTTCTCGCACGACGAAAGGCCAAATGCTGAGCTTGCCGTAAAAAACGTGCCCGCGGCTCGTCCCACCGCGGTCTTCCCACTGCAGCCAGCATCATAACCTTAGTTATAAAACGCTTGGATCGAACTTGGCTGTGGGGAGCAGCTTCGCCGTGTTAGAGGTAGTAACGGCGGCGAACCGCTGTCAAATAGAACAGTTTTTCATCGACATGAATTGTATCATATATGTCGTTAAACTGCATAGTCGATAGCTGCACATGCAAGATACACCAGGCCACCTGGCCTCTTTGTTCTCGTCCGTAAGCAGAGGCTTGACATTCCTCATGTGCGCAACCAGCTGCCCTCCCTTAACTCGACGCTGGGGAGTTGCTCTTGGCCCGCCACATGCCGACGCCGCAGACCTAAGTGTGCTTCGCTGATCGATAGGGATGATGCGAAGCCGCTCCATTTTGTCGGTTAAGTCCACCATCGGCCGTCCCCGCTCGTGGCGTCGAGAATCTGTGCGCAGTTGCCCAGTCTTGACCTCTTCGTTCTTGGCCTTTATCCAAATCCTTGAAATCGTTCTACGGACCACATGAAAATGGGAGGTCACTTCTTTCATCGCTCGCCGCAGCACACCATCAACGGAACGCTGCAGTAGCGCGACCACGACTTGCTGCCGTTCGTTGTCCGTGAGATCTCGTCTTGGTGGGGCAGTGGGGGAGGGCATCGACGAAAACAAAATTGAGTTTATTTGCGTCCTGAGATTTTGGCGCGGATGGGCGATATATATAATTCCCCCCTCTCTCAGCTTGCTAACCGACACCTGGAACCATTCATTTTTCGATGCTGTCATTAATTTTAACCGGTTCGGTTCCAAATTGGTACTGTTCGAACCGCGAGCCGACACAGATCAGTTTGTACCAAAACCTTACAAAAAGAATCAAAACTGACGAAATGCGCACGTTGGAGTACTGAGGGGACATCATTTTTGAGACAGAGTAGTATTATTTTGGCCTTTGTGTCGTGTCTGTTTTTTTATTTACTTTTGTATGGCTCGGAATTTCCGAATTTAGGGATATCCTAGTTTGATAATTTTTGGACCGTGAATTAGATAATATTATTAATAATTTAATGTAAAATTGTTATTTTATTATTTCGTTTTTTAACTGGATTTGCGAGCCAAGGTCAACAGGATTAGTGAATCTCGCAACTAGTCTAAATATTATGAAATCCGCGAAAGCTAAATGTATAGAACTGATAATGTCAATCGATAGCTCTATACAATACGAGCCGATAGCACTACAACATGCAACGAGATGTCATCCGCATGCGTAGATATAGGCATTTCAAAATGGCAACTCCACCCTCATAGTATGAAGTGGTCACTGGTTTCTGATGAAAATAAACTTGGAAATGGCATATACATGCAACTGGACAGGACTACAATGCAGTTGCGTGGCCTGATGGTGGCACCCATTTCTCCATGTGAGAACGAAATCCCCGTGGTTTTCTTCAAGTGTACTTTATCAGTGGAACAACTCAGCAGAGCCCATTACCTCCACTCTCGTGGCGATCCGATAACAGCAAGGTATGCGTATCGATTGAGCTTTGTTATATATCTGCCTAATAATCGTATCACGTTACAGGAGGGTGTTCTAAACAGTATGAGCGCAACTTCGCCTCCGTTGACACCATGCCGAACGCACCGGAAGAAAGCATGTAAACATGCTTGCGCTGTCCACGGTGTAAATGTGAATGCGATGGAGTCCCGTTGACTGTGAAGATACAACGAAAACGCGGTCAGCACGGACCAAGCAAGTCGACAGCAGTGAAGCCTCTTGCAAGGAAAGCAATTTGCGATATACAATTTCGCCCTGTATATGATTTTTGTGGCAAACTCGATTTAGCCTCGCATTCTGTTTTTCGACGCATCGATGTCAAAAACCCTAGTTTTGTAGATACTTGTAACGGATATCATTTTAACCAGGACATAGTATACTCAAGGAGGTGACACCAAGTTGGCAAAACAGAGCGCAAGAGGTGACGAAGGCAGCCCGGCTTCGGTGATGCAGAGCGCGGCATGTGATGCCAGCAGCTCGTCCTGGGAAGAAACGACACTAATACTGCGGAGCACAGGAGGTGGCGAAGGCACTGAAATCAACTGTAGCAACTTGTCTTCGGAGGAACCAGCAATGACTCTGTATAGCACAGAAGGTGACGAAGGCGCCGAGAGCGACAGTAGCAGCTCGTCATCAGAGGAAACAGCTATGGCTGCGATCATCGCATTAGCTCCATACTTGCGAGCACAATATGCTAAAGTTCCATACTCATGTCGAATAAGGTTTGCGAGGACGCGGGCCTAACATTGCAAATCCATCGTGATACATGGCCAAATTTGGCGATGCCAGAAACAGAATTTTCAAGACGATTATGGTTGATCGAACGAGACGCGATTTGAGTTGATATCGCAAATCAAGATTGTGTGTAGAAAATAAACAGAAAATCGCAAATTGCGTGCTACCGAACGCACCCTAATATCGAGATGCCAATTCAACGAACATCGTTTTGAAGATGGTTTCCGCCCTGACAGCAGGAGATACCCAACGACGCAGTGCAGTTGAGTATGTCGTTGGATTTCTGGTCAACGATACGTGCAGCTTAATGAGAACAATAATTTCAGAAGCTTCTCTGTCTGAAATGATTGCCTAAACGATACGTGCAGCTTAATGAGAACAATAATTTCAGAAGCTTCTCTGTCTGAAATGATTGCCTCAAATCTTCAGCGTGAACTGGAAATTGTAGAGGTGTATCTAAAATATGGGTTCGATGCACGTCTTCGTTCACGTGGAGATGGCATTTGCAACTGCAGCATTGACGACGTCGAATTCGACTTGAATCTTGAGCAGATACGAGAAACCGCACACTTTAGTTCGCTGTGCGGAGAATTCAAACGCGTGTTTGGATTTTTCAAGCTGCTACGAGCTCAGTTAGATCGTGTTGGATGCCACCCAACCACACTCAGTGTTATTGACGATTGTTCAGCCAAAGCACGCCTTTATATGGGACATCGGTGTCGCGTTGTGAATCAGCAAGAACATATTCATGCTGTGAAAGAGGAAATGCGCTTGCGCTGCATTGATAAGGGTGTGGAGGACGAAGCCTTTGTCACGATCGACTTCAAAATGAAGTTAGAGCCGATGTACTACAGAGAAAAAACTGTAGATCATTATGGAAAGAGAGGTATTTCGTGGCATGGAGCACTAGTCGAGACGTTTTCGGCTGGTGGCGATGCTGAAAACGAGCACACAGTAACAAACAAATTGTATTATGACCATTTATCTGACGGTGATAACAAGCAAGACAGAGACTCGGTTTTGTCGATGATCGAGGCCATTTTGATACGACTTCGGCAGGATCTTCAAAGGGTGAATCGAATCGTTATGCAATCGGACAACGCAACATGTTATCAGAATGTGCTAATCCCGCTGGTACTACCGCACTTTTCGGCTGCTTACGGGATCGAAGTTGTTCGTTTTATCCACACTGAAACACAAGATGGAAAAGGAATACTGGATGCCCACTTTGCACGATCAATGGGAGTACTAGGTGCTTATGTACAAGAAGGTAATAACTGCATCACTCCTACGCAAGCAGTGATCGGACTAAAAAGCCATGGAGGCTTGCCAAATTGTGTGGTCAAGCTTGTGCACCACAACCGCACAGTCATTGCTACTCTAGTGAACTCAATGGAATCGATGGAAAAACAGATTCGCCGACGACGTATTAGAGCAAATGACATTCTCATCTCGGTACAAAGTAGTATTCCAGTACGTGCTTGCTCCAGATACGAAACCTGTCCAAACTTCACGCTGGATTTCTACGAGTGCTCTGGTATTGGAAATGGAATTAGATTTATTTGTTTTCCATTGTCACGTACATGCAATACGTTGAGCGGGACCGATAATTGCTCTGAGTTGAAAGAGAACGATGGAGAAAACGAGACAGTGGGATACAACTTTGTTGCTCGTGATGATCATGACGATCGGAATGATTTTGAAGCAGACAACGACGTTTCCGATTTTGACGAATATTCTAGTGACACCGAGCCTGAAGTAATTGACCAGCATGTTTCAATCGGATTTGTTACTGGAGTCCGTGTAGCAACTCAAGGGCAGCTACGTCGTCGGACACGTCGTTGGCGAAAGCCAACAGTTATTGAGCCTGTAGCCGCATCAACCATATTTGGGCGAGATGCAATTTCTCATATGCTGCGAACTGCTCTTCAGATGCAGCACACAGGAGGCCTGCAACTTCGAGATGGAAGAATATTTGCTTTTCCTACTCCCGAAATCACGGCGGACGGCAGAGTGGAGATGGAATTCCAACCGGGGTGGGCAATACGTCCAAAAAAAGGTAAAATGTATGGAGTCCGATACGTGAGCATGTCGTTATCGAATCGAGGAGTTGTTCAACATCGGAGCATCTAATTCATCGGAAAAGCTTGGACCTGGACGCATCTTGAGAGGAGTTGTTCAACATCGGAGCATCTAATTCATCGGAAAAGCTTGGACCTGGACGCATCTTGCTGCAAGATGAAAACCCTCAGTGTTACGATTTACCTGGAGAAAACGAGATTCGTCAAGAGATCTCGAGACTTAACGCAAGGAAACACGTCTCGACCTCACGAATCCTTTCTTCCTCGACCCCGGGCCAGCAAAAGCGTGGTCGACCTCACGCGGCTGCTGACGAGTTTGTAAATCAGCTTCTAGATGATAACCCAAAGTGCACTGCCAAACATGGATTGCCTCTTATTCGAGCAGCATGTCCTGATACATCTTTGGCGGACAAGCAGCTTTCCAGCAAAATCAACAACATGAAGACACAGCGAAACAAAAGACAGCGCGTTTGCAGTAAAATTCACCAGCCCATGGGTCCAAGTGCAGAAGTGCAGATTCCAGGCCGAGCGCAGTCACCTCAAACAGCCCCGAGCTGTGCTCGTACTTGATCCAGTTGTGCATCGCCAGCAACGTCGTCTCTGAGTGCACCAGGTCCGTGCGGTACAGCAGCAGCATCGGAAAGGCCTTGCGATACAACGTCCGGTTGAGCATCATACGGATGAATATATACGTGTAGCCCAGCCCAGTCACGTGCTCTTGCGCCAAGTTCTTCACGCTATCCACCACAATACGTGTAGCCCAGCCCAGTCACGTGCTCTTGCGCCAAGTTCTTCACGCTATCCACCACAATATTAGCGTTCAAATTGTCCACCGGAGTCCCCACCATTTGAGATCGCACCGGGAGCTGTACGTCAACTACAAGTAATGCGTGATGATGATACCATCTCCTTTTGTATTGGGCTGGATACGACCAGCACGACCCAGCATCTGCAAGATGTCCGGCGGACTCAGCTCGCACCAGTCGCCCTTCTCAGCGTCGTAGATCTGCGCCCCTTGATCATCACCGTGTGCGCAGGAGCGTTAACACGCCAGGCCCGTGTCGATATGCTGAATAGCACCTAGAGTCAACAGAGGAAGTGAGCGCCCCTAAATTTAGAGAATAGCTATCAATATTGGCGAATCACCATCTCGCACGTTCTTTTTGTCACCCCTAAATTTAGAGAATAGCTATCAATATTGGCGAATCACCATCTCGCACGTTCTTTTTGTCCAATCACACTCGAAACATATTTTTTTTACCTCCAGGGCCATGACAACCGGTCATTTATAGACAAATCCGTGCCCAGATGCAGACACGTTTGGGACGATAACTCGCTATGTACTTCTCCGAGCGCTAAGCAACGCATGTGTATGGAATCCTGAGACGTAGGGCTATCCAAATATACTAAGTATTTTCTCTGAATCATTTTTGCGCGTTTCGTGGTGTTGGTGTGGCTTCCAAATCCTGTTGACCTTGGCTCGCAAATCCAGTGTTAACAGGCGCGTGTAAATTTTTTAAACGAATTTGTTAATCTTCGTGGAGATCATTTTTGCAAGACATTATTTTTGGTTCAGCTTAATGTACCGGTAACACATTTTTGCAAGACATTATTTTGGTTCCGCTTTCTATACCGGTATACAACATCATCCAG